>JAODAL010005051.1:0-148310 GCA_025379985.1 Phyllomedusa bahiana
TGCTGTGGGGCTGTTGCCGTACCTACAAACTGTGTCACTGTCCCTTTTGTGGCCTACCCTGTTTTTTTGCCACCTCCAAATTAAAAGTCCACTGTCTGACCTCATGCTGCGTGGCTGCCGCCGTCACCTCCACCTCTTTCACGATTTTTGCCACCTGAGCCTCAGCTTTTTTTTTTCCAGCTGTCGCTGCCATATTTTATCAGGCAAATTTCCCCCCTTCATTTTTTGGTCATTTTGCCCAGGGAATTTTATAGGAAGCGATTTAAAGGGGGGCGGAGTCATGTGCGGCAACTAAAACAAAAACCATTGTATGAAGACAAACCAAGCTCCCTCTCAATTTAAGCAGGGCACAACTTTTTACGCACCCTGCAGGCTCTGTGCAGCCGGAAAAGCTTTTTTAACGCGATCGCCCCCGAATTAATTCGACTGAATTTTTTTTTGTCGGAAAATTCGGCGAAGTGACCGAACCGTTTTTTTGAGAAATTCGCCCATCTCTATTGTATATGAAAATACAACAAAAATATATATCTTAAAATGGAACAAGGACAAAGTTTTATAAATATTTTTGCCCCAACTCCGATGGCGAACGAAGTCCTAAAAGTTGCAAGAAACAATCCAAAGGGTGTACATTCCATGTCCTCCAGGGATAAACTCCCAAAAAAAAGGGGAAGCAGGGGACAAAACAAAGTCTATCCTTCTCCTTTTCCCCCTACCTGAAGCGGGGGTCATTGCCCCCAAAAAAGGGGGGCTTTTCGGCCACACTTACCCTAAAAAACCCTAATTTCAATAGTCACAATAAACTTCATAAAACTTCAAAAAAAACCATCAAAAGTGCAAAAAAAATTCGTACAAAAAAACCTGACGTTTTTCCCCCTTTTAAATAAAAAGGTTCCTCAGGGCAAAGCAAGTAGAAAAGGGCTACAAAGCTATAAAAATAAATAGGATTTTGTTTAGCATACTCAGATTAATGCTTCCAGTCAGGTGCCATTGGTGTCATCATGCACCACATAGTGATTTTTCATAGGTACCACCTTATTTATCTGATACACCTCTCTAATCTGGGGGAGTATAGTTTAAAACATTTTTGGGCCCCCCTCCCATTTATTACTTGGGGGCTCTTATCCCCGGGATGTATTTTGGATTTGAAGGAACATGGAATGATACACCTATTGGATTGTCCCTTGGGACTTAAGTACTTTGCTCATCCAATCAAGAGTTGACAACATATTCATAATCTATTGTCTTGGTTCCGTTTTAGGATATCATTTGCGGATTCATGTTTTTGCTGTATTTTTGTATGAGGATGTTGTGACTAAACAATACCTCCACATAATGACCACATATCCCCACCACATAGTGACTGAATATTACCACCATTCTGTTACTAAATATAAACTATTACACTACTACCGAAATTAGTCATACAGTGACCATATGGGGGTAGATACCAGTTGAATACAAGCTCTGCAGACAAGCGATTACAGTGCAGAACTTTACATATATTATATAAAAAGACACATATGCATGTTTTTCTTACTATCAGACATGAAATCAGAATAAACCTTACCTGTTTTAGGTCAATTAGGATTACTAAAATCATTTATATTTGCCAAATGCCAGAATAATTAGAGAGAATTTTTAAGGCATTTTTATTATTTTCTGCAAAGTCAAAAGTTTACATACATTTCCTTAGTATTTGATAGCATTGCCCTTAAAACTGTATGACGTAGGTCAAACGTTTTGGATATCCTTCCACAAGCTTCTCACAATAGCTGGTAGGAATTTTGACCCATTCATCCTAACAGAACTGGTGTAACTGAGCCATGTTTGTAGGTTACCTTGCTCGCACCTGCCTTTTCAGCTTTGCCCATAAATTTTCAATAGGATTGAGATCAGGGTTGGGTGCTTGCTGTGGGGGATTGGTGCCACTCAGCTTTCCTGGACGCCTGCTGTGGGGGATGTCACCCTGATTTCCCAGATGCTGAATAACTTATCCAGCATCTGGTAAAGCTGGGTGATCTCACTCACAGCAGGCATGCAGAAAGCTTGGTGCATGCTGTGGGGGATGCATGCCACTCGGTTTTATTTGATGCTGGATAGCCTATCCAGCATCCAGGAAAGCCGGAAAGGAAATGGGGGGAGGGTAGTTAGGTGGGGGCGGCAGAGGGAGTGACTGAGGTCACTTACTTTCCTCTGCTGCAGCCACCTATAGCTAGACTGAATAGCCTAGCTATGGGGGCGGCGAACTCCCTGCACTAGTGACATCACGGAGCGTCTTATGCCCTGGGTCCCATGGACATCCTGTTAAATCGGGACTTCTCCTAGCCATCCCAGGACGGCGGGAATATTGTCCCCAAATCGGGGTGGCTGGGAGGTATATACTTGGCCTCTGAATCACTTTCACCCGAGTGGCCTTAGATATGTGTTTTGAATCATTGTCATGTCAGAAAAGTGCACAATAACCAAGGGCACGGAGTGATAGTAGTATCTTCTCTTTCACTATAGAGCAGTATACCAATGAATTCATGATACTATCATTGAAATGTACCAAACCGACACAAGCGCCCTCATGCAGCCCTACATAAGGACACTGCCACCACCATGTTTCATTATAGGCAGCATTCATTTTTCTTTGTACTCTGTATCTTTGTGCTGTAATACAGTTTTGAAGCCATCAGTTACAAAAATACTCTGATTACTCCAGAGTATAGAGTCCCAAGATACAATAAATGTTTTTGGAACTTATAATTTTAAGATCTTATGGGGTCACAAATGTAGAGAATGCAAAGAAAATGGATGGTGCTCACAGTGAAACATAGTGGTAGAAGTTTAATTAATGGTATAATAAATGCACAGATGTAGTTCTCCATCACTCCGTGCCCTTTGTTGTCAAACAGCATCATGAAAACCAAGGAACACACCAGACAGCTCAGGGATACAATTGTGGCAAAGGATATTGCAAGGTTAGTTTTCAAAAAATAGCCTAAGCTCTGAACATCTCACAGAGCACTGTTCAGTCCATCATCCATAAATGAAATAAGCATGACACAACTGCTAGCCTAACAAGACATGGCCGTCCACCAAAACTGAAAGCCCAGACAAGCAGAGCACTAAATAGAGAAGCAGCCAAGGGACCCAGGGTCACTGCAGCAGAGATCCACAGCTCAGGTAGAGAATCTGTTCACAGGACAACTATTAGTCATGTATTAAACAAATCTGACCTTTATGGAAGAGAGACAAGAAGAAAGTCATTTTTAAAAGTGAGCCATAAGAAGTCCCATTTGCAGTATGCAAAAAACCATGTAGGGGACACAGCAAAGATATATTGAAGGAGGTGCACTCAGATAGGAAATCTAACAGATTAGCTTTACAGGTAAAATGACAAATGAACTATATAATTTAGTTCTCTATGTTTTACTTAGATCTGTATGACATACCCAAATATTATTGGCAGTACACAAATATCTACATCAAAGTTATGTATATTAATTAACTTTTAAGTTCTATTTATTTTTTTATGTCTTGGTAAGGTCTGGTAACATTTTTTTTACAGGTGAAATAAAAATCAAAGATCAGTTAAAACATAAGATAGAATTACACTAGAGCAAAATGTAAGTACCATTCAAAACCACTAAACCTAAGTGAATTATGTTAAATACTCTAAAAATAGTAAATGCTTTCCTTTTTGCCGATGTATTTCATATTTAAACTTTATTTTGTAATGAAAATAACAGACATACAAAACATGTTTTTTTTTTCTAAATTCAAAAAAACTTTGACAGAACAATGAATGATAAGAACAGAAAAAATCTAACATGAAAATGTCCAATAATAAGAATCAATGGGCCTTGTGGGCCGTATACAAAGCAAGAGACTGTATATAACAATCTGTTAAGAAGGGTAGCAAATATGAAGGCACTTCTATATATATTATAACAGTTGACAAGTGCTGTAATGGGTCAATAGACAACAGATAAGGCATAGTACAACCAACAAGAAAGTGGAAAAGCAAAATACTGTCAACACGCCTACACATACTTACAAAAAGGGGGATAAATGGAGGAAAGAGGGAAAGGAAAAGAAAAAAGGAAGGGGTGGGGGGGGGTGGTGAAGGCATCATCCACAGATCAACCCACCAATAGACAGACTCTGACATACCTGAGATAAAAAGGCCACAACTCCAAGATAATATACAAAACATGTTTTTAACAAACAACAGAAAGAAAGGACAATTAGCAAAAATTGAAACCAATCCAAATGAAAACTAAAAAAAATACCTAAAAAAGAAGCAATTTCTGATATGGTTTGCATAGAAAATAAATGCTCCCATTTTCACTTGAGTAACAATCCCGGGAAACACTACAGAGCCATTAAAAAGATTGTTGATTACTAACCCAGGGTCCCTAACAAGTAAAAAACAGGTTTTCAATGCAAATCATTGCCATACAAAAAAAATGCTCCCGTGCCTCGTTCAAATTTATAACGACCATTTAATATTGTTTCTATATCTTTCCACTGTGTAATCATCACTCTTTTTTACGGTAATAATAGTAACCATATCTGGTAAGATATAAAAGTCCAACCTTATTTTTTCCATTTTCAGCTTGTAAGTTTGAGATACGCTGCGGCTCCCCAGCGTGCAAATCTCCATTGATTTCCTGCTCGTTTTCACCTGCTACGTTTTTGGGTACGCCCCCTTTGTCAAGCATCATGGGACACGTTTTAATCTACATTTACACACAAATCTCCACTTGTTAAAAAACATATTAAAAACAATAAAACAGGTAGGAAAGGTAACAAACGCTATATTATCTAATATTTTTATTTTAATCTTTTATTTATAACTTAATTCTCTTCATGTTAATACTTATGCCTATAACCGATCCTAACTTGCTATCCCTACTAACAGGAGCACTTTAAAGATACACATTCCACCTGCACTCTTCATTAAGTCCATTCGGGGCCAATGTTTGAAGACGGTTAATCCAGAAGACCTCTCTTCTGAGTAACCATTGCTAACCATTCTGCTCATACTGCCTTTAACTTCTTCTATAACCACCCATTTAAAATCGCACCGTTATGCTGACACCCATAAAGTTGGCGGGCCACAGTGGTTTCTCCAAACTTTTTATTTTTCTCCTTTCCTAACTCATTATCCTTATGTTGTTTCTCAACCTCTTTTAACATTTTTGTCTTATACAACCTAATCTGTGATTTATGTTCATTTATTCTGGTCTTGATTTTTCTCGACGTTTGTTTTTTGGACATCCGAATGGATAATGTAATTTCCAACTGTTTTCCCTTTCCTATATATAAACTTTGGTTTTTCTATAAACAGTTTGCTATATGCCGGATCGCTCTGCAGTATTCTCCAGTTCTTCAGAATGCTACTTTTTATAAGGTTTGAATATTTATCATATGTCGATATGAAATCTAACCTTTCTTTTTCTTGTTCTTTCTCACTACCTCTTTTACTTTTGCGTGCTTCCTCCCTTGATAGCCTTCCTACCTCACACCTATTTTTCATACTTCCTCACTATTATATCCACGCATTGTTAACTTCTTTATTAGCTTTTCTTTATGAATATGATAATCTTTCTCCGAAGTACATATTCTTCTTGCCCTAAGGAACTGTCCTTTCTGGATTCCCTTAAACACGTTTGGGGCATGATGACTATCCTTTTTTAATATATTATTTCGATCTGTCAGTTTTGAATACAAGGAAGTCATTAACCTGTTACCCTCCTTTTTCACAACTATATCCAAGTAACTGACTGAAGTTGGATGTTTTGTTACTGTAAATTCTAATAGAGAATGTATGTTGTTAATATATGTGTTAAAGGCAGTCTATTCATCCTCTGTTGCCGTCCAGAGCATAAATGAACATAAATCACAGATTAGGTTGTATAAGACGAAAATGTTAAAAGAGGTTGAGAAACAATGATAATGAGTTAGGAAAGGAGAAAAATAAAAAGTTTGGAGAAACCACTGTGGCCCGCCACTTCTATGAGTGCCAGCATAATGTGTGCGATTTAAAATGGTGCGTTATAGAAGAAGTTGAGGCAGTAGGAGCAGAATGCATTACCGCACGGTTACTCAGAAGAGAGGTCTTCTGGATTAACCGTCTTCAAACATTGGTCCCGAATGGACTTAATGAAGAGTGTAGGTGGAATGTGTATCTCTAAAGTGCTCCTGTTCGTAGCGATAGCAGGTTAGGATCGGTTATACGCATAAGTAGTAACATGAAGAAAATGAAGTTATAAATAAAAGATTAAAATAAAAATAGTAGATAGTATAGCGTTTGTTACCTTTCTTACCTGTTTTATTGTTTTTAATATGTTTTTAACAAGTGGAGATTTGTGTATAAATGTAGATTAAACGCTGTCCCATGATGCTTGACAAAGGGGGCGTACCCCAAAACGTAGCAGGTGCAACGAGCAGGAAATCAATGGAGACTGCACGCTCGGAGCCGCAGCGTATCTCAAGCTTTACAAGCTGAGAAGGAAAAATAAGGTTGGACTTTTATATCTTACCAGATATGGTTACTATTATTAACGTAAAAAAGAGCTGATGATTACACAGTGGAAAGATATAGAAACAATATTAAATGGTCGTTATAAATTTGAACGAGGCACTGAGCATTTTTTGTATGGCAATAATTTGCATTGAAAGGTTTTGAATAGCGGGATAAAGGAAAACCCTGCATATTGCCGTGCCACAAAGTAATCGGTTGAAGAAGTGAAGAGTAAATAGAAGTTGGTTATGTGTAAGTAATAACAGGTTTTCTTAGCAAAACTTTGAAAGAGGCCTAGCTCCACCATGTCCACCTTTAGCAGTGCTTTAAATGGATTGTCCAGTATTAAATATAAATAATGAAGGTTCTGGTGGCCAAGTGATGAAAAAAAAGAAGCCAAAACCCCTCATGCTCACCTTCCTATGAGTTTTCTTTTTTTTTTACTGGACCAGCAGAACCTTTATTTATTTAGTTTTTAAATAGTTGACAAGCCCTTTCAAAAAATGACGAGTTTATGATTATTTTGGTCTCTACTCTGAGTCTTTCCCTAGTGCACAGCAACAATAGAGAAAGTGATGTCAAAGGACATAGATAATTCACACAGTGATGTCAAAGTAAATGAATATTTAACTCTGTAAAGTAATAGCATAAAATGCATGTGTTCGTGTTTCACAGTGCAGGAACAATGCACATATTGATGTCATAGTAGAAGAATAACGTACAGTACATGAAGCCATAAAAATAGCAGACACAATGTTACAGAACACAAACTATGAATAAAGTTATGCAGCAGAAGAGGAATAATGCATACAGCCAAGTCCCCTTTCCCTGTAGACCAGCACAGGCTGATAATGTAATATGCCCTGGTTAAACATATTACCTAAGGCTCCTCTAACATGGCCCACTGACTGTCAACAGCACCAGTCAACTTATCACAAGTCAATTTTTGCTCCTCAAAAAGTCTTTCCACAGCCCGTTTGTTGGGAAGTGAACGGCTACATGGTCATCAATAACTTTAGATAATTTATAAAGCTGGTTCACTTTCATTCTTGTCAGCAGTCCATCCCCTGTTTACACAGGGAGATTTGCTGCTGACACATAACCATATTATAATGCTTCATAAAAGATGCGATCAGCGGTTGAACCTTCATTTGACTGATAATTTGCCTTTGTGAAAGAAGTAATATTAACTTTATAAAATTTAAAACTGAAGATAATAATAATAATCTTTATTTATATAGTGCCAACATATTCTGTAGCACTTTACAATATACAAGTTTCAGAGATTTATTGAAACCTATGTATAGATTGAATAACAAAGTGCTGCCATGAACATTTTATATAACTAGATATTATGAATAGCAATTTAGAAAAATCGAACTTACACAGTTTGTAAAACGATATGTTTTAATTATTTCAACGCTTTCACATCACTTCTTGATGTTACAATGATACCTTACTCTTTTTCCCCTCAGTTACAGTGCTTGCATGCTTCATTCCAGGTTGTCTGGCTTCAACAACAGGTGACCAGATATAAACGTGCAGCAGAGAACGCAAGAAAATCTGAAGAACTAGTAAAAATGGAAAAAAAAAGACTTCAAAGAGAGGTTGTTAAATAGCATTCACATATGTTCAATGCACGACTCTAGAATCCTACATAAGCTGCCAGATTTAGCTGAGGTCTCCAACATTGGGGTGTAAAAGGTGTTTTTATTTTAACATTTAATTTGTACATTATAATTTGGCCCTTAAGAGTCCTGGAACCATAAGGCCTCGTTCACACTGCTTATTTCAGAACGAATTTATGGTCGGATTTCCGAAATCAGTCTGAAATAAGTTGCAGGCAATTTAATATTGCTTTTAATGGGAAATACGTGTCGTCGTTCAGATGACAAGTATTTCCGAGCCGTATTGCCGCCGCGGATTTGCGGCTGCAACATTTTGCGACGGAATCTCCCCATATAATGAATGGGGATTCATTAGTGACACTTATTTGCAACTGATTTTCAACTGATTTCGGAACGTATTTACGATCGGAAATCCGACGTAAATATGTTCTGAAATAAGCCGTGTGAACATCGCCTTAGGCTACATAAGGCAGATTGTTATCCCCTCCCCATACACACTTGCATCTCATTCATGGAAAAGGTATGGGTGTAAATAATAACAGACAGCCTCTACATTTTAAACATACATTGTATTAAAAAAATAGTATACATCTTGTGATCTGTTAAAACAGCTTCAACTTGGTAGCAGAAGAACCAATACCAAAAAGCAGTTGTGATAATGAGTAGGTGGCAGAAGGTTCATGGACCACTCTGTTTTCATTCTTTGGTCTGATAGAAATTTCTTTAGGAAGCACAGTAATGCCAGTAACTGTTCTTACCAGTCGTTGTAGATAGTATTTATGATTGACATTCGGGCCTTAAATTGAGTCACGTGACACACCAGAATATACTGTGCTTTTTGATCAGAACTCGGCTGCTCCATGCATTGTTATGGCACCATCATTGAGTAGCTAATGGAATGCACAGATAGTCTTATTTAGGTTCACAAAGCAGGATGTGGGTCACTTGATCAAACAGCAGTCTTGAAAACGGAGCAGAAATACTATATATGGTAGCTGGTAAGATAAGTTACCGGCAGTACTGTGCTCCTGAAATAGGCTACTAAATTAAAGAAAAGAAAAGAGTGCTCCTTTAACTATTTGTTTTGCCAACCTTCCTACCTTTCAATGCTCATTACTGTCTGCACTTAAATGGTTAAGCTTTACAGCAGATTATTTTTAAAGAAATTCTCAGTGTGCTCCATGTGATAATTTTATTCCTACAATAGTGTTGAATGAATCATGCTAATATGCAGTCCAGACTTGTGTAGAACGGCCTACAGTGTGATATGACTTGCATTACAGAATCCTATTGTGTGGCTGATAACAGCATGGTAATCTGAATGGTCAAAGCATAAAAAAGGAGCAAATCAACTCATTAGACAAACTGCAGCACAAGAATAGCATGAAATGGAAAGGTCAGGAGATTTTGTAAAGAACACATTAAAAGCTACCGTACATTAAATGTTTTGGATCCTGTATCTGCACTCTCACAGACAGGGCCGTTCCTAGGGGCAGGCGATCGCCCGGGGCGCCAAGGATCCTCTCACCTGAGGGTGGCGCCGCGGTCGCCCGCCCAGGGATCGGCCTCTGCTCTGCACGGCCGTTGTAACACGACCACGCAAAGTCACTCAGCAGCTGCACACTCGCTGTATGTATGCTTTCACCAAGCCACCTGTGACGCTAGGATCTCCTAAGCCGGCAGCACTGCCGCCGAGGAGATCCCTGGGAGCTGCGCGACATTGTAAGCGGTGTGATGACGTCATGCAGCTTTCACTGCTCAGCAGCTTCCGGACCTACA
The DNA here is from genome assembly GCA_025379985.1 of Phyllomedusa bahiana. Classification (NCBI taxonomy): domain Eukaryota; kingdom Metazoa; phylum Chordata; class Amphibia; order Anura; family Hylidae; genus Phyllomedusa; species Phyllomedusa bahiana. The sequence goes on from JAODAL010005051.1 coordinate 9,922, forward strand.
CGCGTGGACCGTGGTGAGGTGAGTACTTTTTTTATTTTATTATCATTAGCAGCAGGGGCTACTACACAGCTATAGGTGCATCTACCTGGCTGTGGGGGTGGGCATCTTCCTGGCTATAGGGGAATCTACCTGGATGTAAGGGGGCATCTATCTGGCTATAGGGGTATCTACCTGGCTGTAAGGGGGCATCTACCTGGCTATAGGGGAATCTACCTGGCTATAGGGGAATCTACCTGGCTATAGGGGCATCTTCCTGGCTGTAAGGGGCATCTTCCTGGCTGTCCGGGGGCCTCTACCTGGCTGTAAGGGGGCATCTACCTGGCTGTAAGGGGGCATCTACCTGGCTGTAAGGGGGCATCAACCTGGCTATAGGGGCATTTACATGGCTATAAGGGGCATTTACATGGCTATAAGGGGGCATCTACCTGGCTGTAAGGGACTACTACCTGGCTATAGGGGGCTACTACCTGGCTATAGGGGGCTACTACTTGGCTATAGGTGGCTACTACATGGCTATCGGGGGCTACTACCTGACTATAAGAGTTATTACATTGGCTACTACCTGGCTATAAGGGGCTACTACATGGCTACATGGGCTCCTGTCTGGCTACTACATGGCTACCATATGAGGTGCTATAGATGGGGAGTTTGTATAGAGATAGGAATGGGTAAAGAAGTGCTGATAAAGTGAGGGGTCTAAGATGTTTGTTTTGTAAATTTTACAGTGAAGAGTCGAGGCCGGGAGAAGACGTCATGGCGGTCTGGGACAGATAGAGACTAAGAGGAGAAAGAGAACAACTCTTCAGAGACGTCTCCTGTAAGTGCCTGGATGTAACTTTCCTGTAATCAATTATATGTCTGCAGAGCCTGTGTACAACAGGTATCTAAAACTGTATAAGGATAATATTGATTGTAGTATAATGGTTTGTATTCTGTAATGGTATGCTGTATTATTCAGTCACTATGTGCTGGTGATATGTGGTCATGGTGTGGTGGTATTATTCGACCACTACGTGCTGGTGATATGTGGTCTTAGTAGGACATTGGTACTATTAGCCTGGGATTCTGGTTTTGTGTAGCAGTGTTATTTGGTAACTGTATGACTATTATTTAGCAGTTTTTTACGTAGCACATTGTGGTAAAGCTTTTTGTATATTTTAGATTTGGTTGATGATGATGCAATGTGTCGCATCGTGGCACATTATGTTATGGGGAGGGTGAAATTTCATCACCTCTCCCTGAGTGCAATTTAGCCTAGGAACTGCCCTGCTCACAGACAATGATGTGGCAACCTTGGCTCCATTCACACCTTGTTGCATCTATAGTATACATTGGGAGTATTCCCAAAAACATACCTTCAACTGAGATCTGTATAGGCATAAGTTGCTCACTGACTATGACTATTAACATAAAAAAGGATACAGCTGTACAGCTTCTTTTTTTTTTTTTCAAATTCACTCTATCCACATATGGGAAAGTGCAACAGTACAGTTGAAAAACAAAATATATGCCCACATATAGAAGCCCAGCATATACCACTGGGGCACAGGCACTGCAAGCTTTCCCAGTGATTATGCCAGAATGTGTTCACTAAATGAGAATAGAGTCTAAACTGTACAACTGTGATATGCAGCTCTAATACACATTTTCCAGATAACAAGGCAGGTGCACAGCTGTATCTGGGTAAAAACACTGATGATCTCAGCTGGGAGTCTGTAAAGAGTACATGAACCGTTGATAACACTCAGGACTGCCTTCAATATTGAGGGCTCCCATGGTGCACTTTTACAGTAAACTATCACAATTCTGACTTAAGCTCTGTCATTAGAGAATAAATCATCATATAATTTAAAACAAAGTTATTCAACATTTACTTAGATTTATCATACAATGTGTAGTGTTTTCCTTATGGCAAGGTGAGGTTAATGCTAATGATTGAAGTCCAGCAATGGAACAAAACATTGATCTGGAAATGCTCTTGCTAAAATGTTTTAGTCCAATGCATTTTACCCCCATTTTTCATCCCCAATATCGTTTTCACAAGAGGGCACTGTGGGCAATAAGGCACAAGGTTTGACATTGTAGCTGTGCATTCAGTATAAAACAAAATATTTAACCCTCTCTTCTTCCTCTTTCAAAAATTAAAGGGGTTTTCCAAGACCTTTTAAAAATCTTTCTATGACTTCCTCCTGTGCTAAAATAGAAAAATAACCCAGACTTAGGGTATGTTCACACGGCCTTCATTAGGATTGTTGAAAGTACGCACCTTCAATGCAAGGCAGCTTTCTGCCTCGTATACCTTCTATGTCTCGGCGTCACTTCTTTTTATGGGTTTACATTGCACGCCGAGAAATATGATTGTAAAATCATCGTCGTCTGAAGGACGCCTGTGTTTTTACACAGCATTTAGTGAGTGCTCTACTTGTTAAACGATTTTACCGTACTTGCGTGCTGTTGTTCTGTGCGGTTACGCGCCAAATTATGCCCCGCAAACATCCCCTTATACCTCCAATCACCACCTTTCCAGCACTGCCAGAGCTCCAGTGTTTCCCCCGATTACATCACGTTCATGGATCCCATAACGCTGCAGCCAATTACAAACCTCTGTGGTCACATGCTGTACATGCAGATTGGTTGAAGCAAGTATGGGTTAATTTTCTATTTTAGAACAGTGGGAAGTAGGTGGAAGTTTTCAAAAAGTCTCAGTAAACTCATTTAAATCAGAAGCCCATTACTGAAAAAACCTCTTTTTACCAGTACTGTGTTAACTACTACTCTGAAAATGAATTGAAGATTAGAGGCTTAGTTAAAGTTCATGAACTTCTACTCTTCCCTAATCAGCTATTGCTCTGTTCTCTCCTCAGCCCCTTATAAACTGGTTCATTCACATAAATTCCTCCTACTAAAGCCTCATATGAGCTTCTGATGGCTAAACAGAAAGTGAATACTCTCTATTGAGACTTCTAGATGTTTTTTCTTTTTAATTGCAAAAAGTACCACTAGAATAAGTTTTTAAATTGTGACCCTCTTCCTCTTAAAAGGGTTTTTTGTCAAACAATTGACATCGGTTTATAGCAAATGCATAAATAAACAATTTTGCAAATATGAGATATTAAAAATGATCTGACATATGCCTGCACTCCTCTTCTTTCATTAACTTGTGTGCACTGCTTGCTGTTAGGGCTACCGACTAGCACCGCACTTCTGCAGCGCTGGCCGTGCTTGTGCAGATGGTTTTAGTGTGTATGCTGGCCCAGTTGTTGAGAAACATGCATTGCCCCCGTGCGCATCTCTCCCTGCCATCAAATTCTGCTGTAACTTATAATAAAGGCAGTGCTCTAGAGCATGTCCACTTTAATTCTACGCCCCCTCAGCTGTCCCTCGACAGTATCTTACACCAACCACACAAGCATTGCCACAGCCTTCTCTTTAGTCTCTTTTCCTCACTGTCTAGTCAAGTGAGGATTAGTTATCATTGTGGTTTTTTTTTTTTCTTTCAAAGTATTTTTATTCAAACTGCACATGAAATATACATCAACTCCAGCATATATATCAGAGGACAAAGCATAGTCTTTCAACATATAACTCTGCAGCGTACATGTGAAAATCAAAACAGATACATACAACATAATACTTAGATATAAAACAAATTTCCATTGCAGGCATTTTTTACTTTTTCCCCACCCACCCGCTTGTCCAACTTAGCCCAGAAAGACAGGCAGTTAACTTCTCATTTAAAGTCCAACATAACTCAGCCGTCCTGGTATTCATCATTGTGTTTTTGTCTGAGATCAGACTAGTGCCCATCCCTGCTGTTGTAGCGACAACTAGAGGCTGCAGTGTGTAATAACCTTTGATCCTGATGCTCCTCAGATCTTATTTCCTGAACACTGTCACTTGTTCTGGAATGTAGCCTTATCTGTATGTATGTTACATACATACAGTTGAAACCAGAGGTTTACATACACTATATAAAAAGACACATATGCATGTGTTTATCACTATCTGACATGAAATCAGAATAAACCTGATCTGTTTTAGGTCAATTAGGATTACCAAAATTATTTATATTTGCCAAATGCCAGAATAATGAGAGAGAATTTTTAAGGCATTTTTATTACTTCCTGCAAAGTCAAAGGTTTACATACACTAGGATTGCTATGCTTTTATACAATTTGGGACAGCCCATATGATGATGTCATGTCTTTCAAAGTTTCTGACTGGTTTATTGGCAACATCTGAGTTAATTAGAGACACATCTGTGGATGTATTTTAATTCCACACAAGAAACGCACTGCTTCTGTGTGTAACATCATGGGAAAGTCTAAATAAATCCGCACAAGTCTGGTTCATCCTTGGGTGCAATTTTCAGATATCTGAAGGTGCCTTGTTCATCTGTACAAACAATTATACGCAAGTACAATCAAGAATGTCCAGCCATCATACTACTCAGGAAGGAGAGAGATGAATGTGCTTTGCTCCGACATGTGCATATCAACCCATGAAAAAAAGCAAAAGACCTTTTGAAGATGCTTGTAGAAGCAAGTAAGATTGTGTCAGTATCCACAGTGAAACGAGTACTGCATCAACATCGGCTGAGAGACCACTCTGCCAGGAAGAAGCAATTACTCCAAAAGAAACATATAAAAGCCAGATTAATGTTTTCAAATGCACACAGGAACAAAGACCTACGTTTTTGGAGACATGTCCTGTGGTCTGACAAAACTAAAATTGAACTGGTTGGTCATAATGGCCATTGTTACGTTTGGAGGAAAAAGGCAGAAGGTTGAAAGCCTAAGAACACCATCCCAACTGTGGAACACGGGGATAGCAGCATCATGTTGTGTGGTTGTTTTGCTGCAGGAGAGACTGGTGCACTTCACAAAATAGATGGCATCATGAGGAAAGAAGATTATGTGGCAATACTGAAGCTACATCTCAAGACATCAGCCAGGGAGTTAAAGCTTGAGCGGAAATGGGTCTTCCAAATGGACAATGACCTGAAGCATACTGCCAAACTGGTTACAAAGTGACTTAAGGATAACCAAGTCAATGTTTTGGAGTGGCACAAAGCCCTGATCTCAATCCTATTGAAAATGTATGGGCAAAGCTGAAAAGGCAGGTGCGAGCAAGGCAATCTACAAACATGGCTTAGTTACACCAGTTCTCTCAGGAGGAATGGGCCAAAATTCCTACCACCTATTGTGAGAAGCTTGTGGAAGGATATCCAAAACATTTGACCTAAGTGACACAGTTTAAGGGCAATGCTACTAAATCCTAATGAAATGTATGTAAACTCTTGACTTTGCAAAAAGTAATAAAAATGCCTTAAACAATTCTCTCTCATTATTTTGGCATTTGGGAAACATAAATAATTTTGGTAATCCTAATTGACCTAAAACGGGTAAGGTTTATTCTGATTTCATGTCAGATGGTGAGAACATGCATATGTGTCTTTTTATATAGTGTATGTAAATTTCTGGTTTCAGCTGTTAAAAATAAGTCTGCAGTTCAGAAGCAGTGCAGTATTCAGCTAATAAAATGTGAGTAAAGCTCCTACACTAGATTGCAGAGGTCCTCACACTGCCGAAGCTAATGAATATTGAGGCTCGCGAGCGTGCATGTTCAGAATCAGGTATTTTTCTTTTACAAAATAAACACGCCCCCATTTTAACTGGAATGCTGCCTGGACCATGCTGTTTGGGGATAAAACTAGTTAGTGTTAGAACCCCTTTAAAGTCATTTTTTAAAGGTGATATTTTGTTTTAGGTTGTTAAGGTTGAGGCTAAAAGTTGCCATCAGTGCTTTTTTAATCAGTATATAATTTTACACATCATGCCCCCAGTAGATTAACATTTTTTTTTCTTTTTTTTACTGTATCCATAAAGTACCAGGAACACAGCAATGGGGAAGGCAGGGATTACAATAAACCATCTCTGTCTTCTTTCTGGAGAGCCCGATTGTTTCTGACAGCTGCACGATATTGACGAACTTCCTTGCAGAGTAGTTTGTGGTCCAGCTGGACATTCAAAGTGGTTTGGCGATCTGCAAACAGTTAGCATAAATACTGCATTAACAGTTTAGAAATAACAGACTTTTTTTTATATACAGTGGGGAAAAAAGTATTTAGTCAGCCACCAATTGTGCAAGTTCTCCCACTTAAAAAGATAAGAGAGGCCTGTAATTGACATCATAGGTAGACCTCAACTATGAGAGACAAAATGAGAAAACAAATCCAGAAAATCACATTGTCTGATTTGGAAAGAATTTATTTGCAAATTATGGTGGGAAATAAGTAATACTAAATACTTTTTTTTCCCACTGTATACAAAAATAATTTGGAAGCAGCATTGATATCTACACATCAAAAGTGGAGAATAAATGAACCAATGGTATGCAATAGCATGCCCAAAGGGTGAGTCAGTCCTCACTCATCGAAGCATAAATCCAGAAAAAAGTCTAAAACAGGCTGCAGCATATCCAAAAGGTTCATACAGATGCAATATACAGATGCAATGCAATGTGTCAGCCCCATAAACAGGCCCTTCTCAAGCTGTCTGGGCTGAAACATTGTATTGCATCTGCATGTTTCTTGTACTCCTGTGATTAAAGAACCTTTTGGATATTTTGAATATGCTGCAGCCCATTTTGGACTTTTTTTTTCCTGCATTTAGACTATTTTATATAATCCCTCCATTTTTACAGGCTCAATAATAATTGCTCAATTGACTAATAAGCTGTTTCATGGTCCAATGCGGCCCGTTAGTTTACTATTTCATGACAAACTATGGAGTTAAAAGGTCTGTTGTTGATTCCAAAGGTTGGATTTGCATTTGGTAGCTGAGCATTGGAACTCTAAATATGTGATCCAAAAAGGTGTCTATGTAAGTGAGGGAGGTCATTATACTGAAAAAAATTAATAAAAAATTGAGAGAGATATCAAAAGCTTATGGAGAAGCTAGATCAATAATATGGTACATTCTTAAAAAGAAGGAAAGAACTAGCAAGCAAGATAATCTCCACATACAATCCATTGGTAGAACCTGGGAACAGAAAGGCCAGGTAAAACATTGCAAAAGCTATTTAAAAGAGCTGAGTAAGATTGTTTAGACAGATAAACCAAGAATATCTTGTGTCAGAAATGGAATAGGTTCACTGATGTTTGATTGCAGACGAATGTACCAGGGTGAAGTCTGAATTGTTTAGAGTTATACTTTCTGCTCCGATTTCAGTCAAATACTTTAAACATGATAGATTGATACTTCATAATATGGATAATGAGCCAAAACCTACCACAAAGCAACCGGCTTCTTAAAGGGAACCTGACCTGTCAGCTGCTACATGCTGCCCAAACCACGTGCAGCATAAAAGAGGCTCAGGTTTTATTTAACGAAGTAAGTGGACGTGCACGTGGCCTTATAGACTATGTCTGAGCTATCCGTCGGGGTACTGTAAAGAAAAAAAAAAGCTACCCCCATGGATATCACAATGGGTTGATGAGTTGATGCCTACATGGGGCAGCTGTAGCTATGTCATGGTAGTCGTTGGGGTATCTTTTTTTTTTTTTTTCCCTCCGACAGATACCTGCAACGTAGCAAATAACACCATGTTAACCGAGCCTATTGTGCTTTACTCTGAAGAACTACAATATTTTAGAGAATACACACTTTGAAATTGCTCAAAGAGAAGCACAATAGCCTTGGCAGAGGAGTCTGATAAATGGCTTCTCCCCTGTCTAGCTCTGCTTAGCTGACATGTCTCACCTTATACATAAACAGGGGAAAGACCTTACTGTGTGAGGAAGCCTGTGGCTATGCAGCTATCAGGTTTACTTTTAAGCAAAGTAACAAAATATTCTTCAATGGTTTAGTAAATCATCTCACCTCACACGGATTGATCACTGAAAGGCCTAAACAAGCAGGTGGCTGCAGTAAAAGGTTGACAAAGCATCTCAAAGGAAGAAAGCTTTTTGGAATGTCAATGGGTCCCAGACTTTAAGCAGCCATTGATTGCAAAGTATTTACATCCAGGTGTTAAAAATAATCCTTAATAATAATTGTAGTCTGTCCAATTACTTTAGAGCCTGTGAAAATGAAGAGACAATGTAAAATATGTCCTATTCCTAAATGGTTAAAGCAAGATTTTTTTTAAAACCCTTTGAAATAAAGGGTTTTATTGTTGGCAAATCCATTGAGGTGTACAGAGGGTAAACTATATTAAAAATGTGTAACTGGTCAGTAGTTCTGCAGCCAACTCTGTATCCGTGATCTGTTTATGGGGACATTGCTCTCATACCATGTGTTCCCTCTTCACTGATGCTGACAGTATAAAACAAATAAATGCAGTAAAAACCCAAAATAGAAGGGCACTGACCTCTGAACATATAGGTACCAGCATTTCACATTCTTTGTCACAAACACATTTTGCATGGTTAATATTAATCAAAATGTATGTTACCTTAAATATAAAAATGATCCCTGCCCACTACTTTGTCTGTTCTCCACTGGCCTTCTGGACTATGGAAAAAGCTGGTGTAGATACTTGTAAGACTGTCAGACATCATTATGTGCAGGACAATAAGTGGTTTAATTTTTTAGGTACCGGTAAATAATATTGCTTGAGCCACCTACCTAAGGACAGTATGTGATATAACATACATCATTCTCTGACTTGGAGCACCACTATTAAGCTATGATGGATGTCACTCAGTGGCAAACATCATAGATACCCATGTAAAATAAAACACACTACATATGATCGCATTTTTATCAACTGTTATGATTCATTTTCTCAACAGCTCCGAACAGCTATGAACAAAACAGAAGAGATGGAAATGAAAAATCGTCACTTACTGAAGAAACTAGAGAAGATGAAAGGTGTAACTAGTCATTGCAAGCATACCAACATGATACTTTAAGAGACATAAGAACAGCTGTTGCCTTAATCAGCAAAATGTGATGTCCTTGTCAACAGACTACAAGGTTTATGTGCATTTAACCTGTACCTGACACTTGATGTACATGTATTATGATGTCAGAGTGTTAGTATGAAGCTTTCTCAAGAGGTGTGCCAGCTCTATACTTGTCAGATCACAGCTAGCTCCTGTTAGTAATGGCTGAGCTCATAGATTATTGTGATCCCTGCCGCTTATCTAAATAAAACAGTCACATTGACCGTGGCATCTAAGTGTTAGTTGGGAGTCACCTGATCAGGCTAGTTTCAAACAAGTGTGATATGGGCACCTTTCTGTACTGGAATTACTGACCCAAATTCACAGCATTATATGAGGCTATGAGTTTCGGTCATTAAACCAGTGGTAAGGACAAAACGCTAAATCGTATTATGGACAAAAATGCTGACACAAGGCCATTCTTGCAGCTCAATGGCTGGACAAAGAACTAGACCCAGCAGGAGAAAAGTTACACTGGAAAAATGTAACAGGTGCAGCTCACTAGTGAACACGTGCTCACACACTCATTCATGGTGGTGGTGGTGGTGGTGGGTAACTGTCTAGTAAAAGCTGCACATTGGAGAAGTACCAGTTCATACCAGTATGCAGAAAAGCCAAAATACCGTACATTGCTGAGTGCATAAATGCAAAAATACTGATAAACAACCATTCACACGCCTTCTTTCCATGAATGGGGTGATTGCTAGTATTACAATTGCATATAAATAAGGCTATGTGTGAGTAGTTATCAGTATTTTTGCATTTGTGTAATCTCCCATGTATGGTATTGTGGCTTTTCGACATACTGATGTGAACTGGTACTTATCCCATGTGGATTTGATACTAAGCAGTTGCCAAACCCACCACCCACCCCAGCGGATGGATGTGTGAGCAATTGTTCACTAGTGAGCTTCAACTGTTAAATGACCCCTACCGGGAATAGTTATTTGCCATTGAGCTGTAAGTATGGCCTTGTGTTTTTAAGTAAATAATGTCCAAGTTTTCTGCGATTTTTTTGGGGGGGACAAAAATGCCCCCTATTTTGCCTATGTGAATTTGGTCTTAAGATTTAAGAAAAAGCATGAAAGATCTAACAATTAAATTATTTATCTGATTCTCACACCTTGTGTCTCATTTGTAAGTACTTTTAATGTGTATTGACTGTATGTTTACCCTTGAATTTGTAAAGTGCTGCGGAATATGTTGGCGCTATAGAAATAAAGATTATTATTATTATTATTAAAATGATCATACTTTAAGCCATTCTAGTCCCTAAATGCCCCAAAGTGACACATAAATATGGTTTTCTCACTACAATTATTAGCTTTTAGCATGTAGGGAAAGGTAATTAAAGATTTTTCTAAATACTTGGCTTTGTTGAATTTTCTTTGGTCACGAGATAAGGAACATTTCATCTCCTCATAGAGCCCATAAGTTTCTCGCGTTACAACCATCTCTCCTTGCTCACTCTTATCTCTCATTACTCACAGCTGCTGTCACTCACTCCGACCATGGTGAGTCACCTCCTTCAGAGTCTTCTCTCTAGTAACGGACTTTGAAAGCTTACTATTTACCTAAGTAAACGCCCTTTAATCCCTGCAGTCTGAGTACTACACTTCATAATCTGTTGCACTTGTTGTCAGTGTATAAGAAATAGCTAGAAGCAGCAGAGCTGATGTGCCAATCATTGCTATAGACCTGCCCACAGCCCGAACAACATGTATGATTCTAAAGCTGGCTGTAAAACTGTATGGCGAGGAAATACTGTAATAATCACATTTAGAAATATGTAGGCAAGAAAACAAGCCTATACAGCATTTACAGATACCGGTGAAATTATTTTCATAATCATTAGAAATGTAGTTGAATCCTAATTTTAAAGGTTTTACAAACAAACAAGTCTTAGAAAATGACACAGCTAGATGATTCATACAGGTCATATATATTGGGTCTGAGATACAGCCTATATCATAGCCAAGAGCTGTATTTACAAAACTGCTTCACAGCCAAGTTCCTATAGAGTTTGTTTTTTTTTTCTCAAATTACTGTACAGTGTCTGGTGGTGTTGGGTAAAAATGTGTAATCTTCCTATTATCCAATTTGCTGACCTGTTTATTGTAGTTTCTGATTTTGTAGCAGGAGTAGGTTCAAAGGGAATAGAAATTATAAGGAAAAGACTTAAAGAACTGAAAAAAACAAAAACTACATCATCAAGTAGCATCTTACTGAAACGGCAGAAAAAAAAAAAAAGAAGAGCTGAGTGTTGATTAGTTGTGTGCGATTCTTAGCACCATAACCCTATACTTAACAATTCTCTCGGATTCAGTCCAGAATTTCTGACCATGTTCTACAATAATGTACATCTGCCATTCACCTTATAAAATAGAGTACTTATTGATCACTTCTGCCCAATGGTCCATAAAGAAATTACTTCACAACAAATAATAGTCACCATAAAATTTGTACTGCGAGTATCCACAACCATCCCAAAGAGAGGTTTTTCCCATAGGTGTAACTTTAGGGGGGTACGGAGAGGATTAGCCCCCCCCACTTTTTTCTGGGTGAGGGATGGTCCCCCCACTTTTTAGCCACTTCAATAAAAAAAAATCCATATGAAAGCATGAGCATACGATAAGTGGGAGCAGAGCACAGAGGAGGAAAAAGTTAACCCTTTGCCTCCTATATTTCTGTGCATCTTGGGGGGACAGAGTAGGTAGCAGCCTCAAGTGTCAGTGCAGAGTGAGAGCAGCGCTGATTGGTAGAGCAGGAGTCAGCAGGGGCTGCTTCACCAATCAGAATGCTACTCACAGTCCAGCACACACTGTATCTGGGGCTGTATCTTTCCCTCCCCTCATATACCACTTCCCCTATGCTCAGCCCTCATCAGACAAGAAGAGAAGCTCCTGCCGAATGCCAACTGCACCAGACTACAGGAGACAGGTAAGGAGGGGACAAGTTTGCCAGGAATTGTGTGTGTATGTGTGTAGGTTATGTACTATATATGTGAGATGTATATATACTCTACAGTCATGTGTCTAACCATGTCACTTCTTGCCTGCACTTATGCGCCGGGGAAAATGAAAGTGAATGGGGCTGGGCCACAGCATTTTAGAAGTGTGGACTGGCCAGTACGTACTTCTAAAACACCCAGAATATAGCAGAGCACACCGTACACTCCGCTATACACCTCGTGAACATACCATAAGGGTACATTCATGCAGAAGATATGAATGCTGATTGTGGGGCGGATTCAGTCCTGGATCTGCCTCAGAACAGGTGTCCAATCCGGCAGGAAACTGATTTACATAATACCCTATGTAAAATCACTGTCGTTGTTTAGATGACACTGATTTTACTCCAGTATTTTTGGTGTGTACTGTCAGTGCCTACACAGAATTATTCGAGGTGTTTTATGCACTAACAGCACTAAAGTATAGAAGGCAGAAATCTCCCAGGGCAGGCTGGGTCATTTGCTCATCAGAATTCTGTGTTTGCAAGCATCGAATTTCCAACAAGCAAACGACACTGTTAGTGCCGAAAAACCGTCATGTGAACCCACCCTAGGGGTGTAGTGCATCTGTTTTCAATATATGTATATATACACACACAATTTCCAGGGTACCTTGTCTAATGTAGTCTCTGGAGTACAGTGTGTAACAATCTCTGGGGTATGGTGTAATATAATCTCTGTTGTACAATGTGTAATGTAGTCTCTGGGGTACGGCGTGTAATATAATCTCTGGGGTACAGTGGGTACCGTAGTAATCTCTTGAATACAGTGTGTAATGTAATCTCTAGGGTACAGTGAGTAATGTAATATCTGGTGTATGGTGTGTAATGTAGTAATCTCTGGGGTACAGTGAGTAATGTAATTAATTTCTAGGGTTCAGTGTGTAATATAATACATTATATTGGTTAATATAATTAAGAGTGGTTAAGAGTGAATATTGGAGCTGACAAAAATAAATAAAAAAAACAGTCATGATGTCAATACAGCCCAAGCTGTAAATCTGAACAACAGTTCGGTTTAGATATTTGCACATTACTGTTACATCAAAGTAAAGGGAACTGCTGTTAATATAAACTTCAGTCCTCTGGTAGTGTGGTCATATGCCTGAAAGTTTCAAGTGTTCTTCTACCAGATCAGCTGTCTTGGTAGTTATTTGATAGACCTGATCTGCTCCATCTCAGCCCTAAAGGTGAAGATCGTTCTTCTACATTACTGTATTCTATACAATTGTCTAGAGAGGGACATGTGTCCATCTGCTGCATATACTCTGTAGCTCTGCTACAGTACAGTCATGTATAATTTATATTATGTCACCCAACTCTACAACAATCGTGTCATACAACTTATAATATCTGTGTGCTATAGAATGATATCAGTTGCGTTACATGATTGTCACAGGGCTGTCATACAGAGGTTCTATACAGTCAAGTCACATTATTTTCGCCAGTTCCTACTTTTAACCCTTTGAGCCCCAAGCCTGAAAAGTACTTAGTGTCCAGCATCATTTTGTAGTTTTTGCCTCCTTGCGTTTCAACAGTCATAACTTTTTTATTTTTTTAAACGATGCAGTTTTGAGGGCTTGTTTTATGTTGGAGAAGTTGTATTTTTGGGGAGCATAGTTTATGTTTACAAATAAATTACTGCAGAACTTTTTTTTTTTTTAATAGTTTTTATTGAAACTGCCATCCAATATAGTTCACAGCATATTCAGAGTGTAGTCTACATCATATCAGGTATAACAATTGTAACAGTTCTCTGGATGACAGTCACACGGCGTACATGGCAGTTGCATTTAACATTTTAAACTTTTTTTTTTTTTGCTTTCAACATTTTACAACACTGTTCAATCATTTTTCTGAAATGTCCAGTCGTCAAACTGATATAAAGCAGTGAAGATTGCTCTCAGTAGCGGTACCAGGATCTTAAATAGTGGCGACCCCGGCCCCCACTTCCCCCCTGTTGGGACAATGCGAGTCAGGTTAGGGGTTCATGTTGAGCATAGCTTACGGTGTCGGGGAGCATTAGCTCATCAACTAAGTGCCTCGCGGAAGTCTTCTTATTTTCCCATGCCTGCGTGTATTTTCTAAGCATTTGGACCGATGTGGATTTGCGAAGGAAATCGTTCGACTAACTTATTAAGAGCGGGTCCAACGTCTCTAAAATCATTGCGTCTACAGTGTCAGTCAAATCTATGGGCGTTGCACCTATCAATTGTTGTTGTAGAAACCATGTTGTGTCTTTAAAGCATCTATCAAGGGTCTGTCGCACTGGTAATGGTAGTGTACTGATAATTGGCCCCCATAGTTGAAAAAAAAATGTTGTCCGTTTTTCCTTATGTTGTATGGCCTCCACTCAATCCATCTACAGCAGAAAATGGCATTTATCCAAAAACAAACCTACGTTGGGGCCCTCCGAGTGTAACCATCTATGCAAAATAGCCTTCCTCGCCGCCAGTACATGAAGCAGGTGCGATTCCCTTCTGTGGACATGGTAGGTGTCCCTATCCACAAACCCAAAAAGTGCCCATGAGGCTGAGGGAGTAAAGGAGGTGATCCCAAGTTGTTTAATATAGGCTAAGACACTGTTCCAAAATCCCCAAATGCAATGGTATAGGTCCGCCCCAGAAGACCTGCACCAAAAGCACGCGTCCGAGCTGAAAATTCCCCATCTTGAAGCCTCTGTTTGGGGTCTAGTATGCGTTGTGAACTATTTTAAGTTGCATTTCTATGTACCTAACGGAGGGTAAGTATTTGTGGGAATCAGCTATCGTGCTCAAAATAGTTGTCGGCTGTAGTGACGGATCACGTGCTGCCCACCTTGATAACTGGGTAGTGAATTGTGTGTAGTCCATAATCCCAAGTATAAATTTATATATTGTGGACGGATGAATGTTTTGTCGGTGGTTTCAAAAGTATGTCGGTAAATGTTGGGTCCCAGTCTTCTTCCCTCATTTGCTGCAATTGAGACGTAGGATGTCTAAGAACCGTGTGAAAACCGACCCAAATCCCCTTCGTGCCAGCGTGGCGGCAAGGAATGGCCAGGAAAGAAGCATGGAGACAGAGCTTGCCGGGTCTTGGGCTGCCGTCGCCCTGTCATTTTTAGCAGAGTGTCGGCCCCTAACAAAACCTGATTGAAATGGGTGGATTATTTTGGGGAGGAAAAGTTGAATGCGGTTAGCCACTATTTTCACCAGCAACTTATAATCGTGATTTAAAAGTGATATTGGGCATTGATAGGGTGTCTCTCTCGCTGCTCTGCTGTGATACCTGGGAGTCTCACTCCATCCAAGAATGAGGCGACCTGCACCTCGTTATACGGGTCTGCACTAGACAGAGACTCACAGTACTCCATAAAAGCTTGTTCTATTTCCCCCGGATCAGTGAGATTACGTCCTGAGGTTGGGCATTCTACGACTGAGATCGGAGGGCGTGCCCTTCAGGGTTTGGTTAGATCGGTTAAAAGTTTTCCCTGCCCCCACCCACCCCCCAACCTGTAATATTTGTTTTGCGTTGCCCTTATATGCCTACTCGCATGCCCATGCTCTTCCTGCAAGGCCCACTGCAACTCCTAAAATGCAATTTCTAGTTTGGTTCTCACCTAACTGTATATTACATAGATTGGTATGGAAATCACTATAACAATGCAACAATATATGGCAATACTTATTAATTCAAACGGTAAGAGACCTGAAAGCGTACAACATAGGGTTTAGAGACCACTTGTGTTCAGAGCCACAAAAGACAATTAAGCAATTACAGCAGAGCATTTTAAGCAGTAAATCTTAAAGGGGATTTGCCAAGAGACCAGTTACGTACCTCCTGTCAGCACAAGAGCAGGATGTAAACAAATCACACTGAGTCATGAAGCTGCAGGGGAGAGAGGGTGGGGGGCGAGTGAGGAGTGAGGAATCCAAGGGAGCGTCTCAAAACTTAAGTGAAATAATAAACAGTACAGGAGTGGATTCTCAATACAGCCTCAAAGTGCACTCTCTACCTGGTGCCTTAAAAGCTCATTCATTTTGCCTGTCATCAGATAAGAAGTGATTCACGCAAGCGCGGCCTGTCAGCTCCTGGGTCGTGACTAGGGAAAGCATTGAGGTAACCAAGGGGGGTTGAGAAATGCTGTAGCTCTCAGAGTTTTCACTTTTTGTAATCACATATATTTAGAAAAGTGATTAAATACCCATTTTGGAGATTCCCACGTCAACATTACATGGTGGCAAAACCCCTTTAAAGTCGCTGTTTAGACTGAAGTGTGAGGCACACCACCGCCCCCCTGTGGTTAAACAGAAGATACGTAATAATGCTACTCTATAGTGCAAATCACAGGGTCAACCTTTCAGATAATTGTATGTATCATACACCAGCTGTCCAGGTAAGGGGCCCTGTTTTTTTTTTTTACACTTAGTAATGTATTAGCTATATTAATATACTAATATATTACCTTCAGTGTCATACTGAAACAGGCGTAGTTAGGCAGCACCCAGTGTCCCCTGACTGCAGGCCCCTATCAAAAAGGGCTAAATGTCAAAAATTTCATATTCATTGGGTCATCAGGAGTCCCGATCATCCGATGGAGCAGTGGGAATGCCCTTTGGTTATACCACACCAGGGATCAGAGGTTTCCTTCGCTACCCGGCACTTACAGAGACTGCTTTAGAAACAGAGCTGTTAAAAAGAAACTGTCACATAGGTTATACCACCCTTGCTGAGGACAGCACAAGCTAATGACAGAGATGCGTTTAGCGATGGTCCATCATTTCTGAAAGATGCTTAGCTCTAGAATATTAAAAGGGGGTTGTCTCAAAAAGGATTGCTTTTTTGTTAAAGATTTTTGCAAAAAACAATCACTTTGCAATTGTGCCACTACAGATCCTCTTATTCTGAATATCCCCTCTTGTAGGCCGGCATCAGCCCCTCCGGTGCTATAGCACAGCCCTTTCAATCTTCATGATAGGCTACAGCCCCGGAGCTTAGTACAGCCCCGGGCTTTCGCGCCTAGTAACCCGTAAACGGCCCATAAATTTCAAAATGAAACCAAGAAAAACGGGGACTGAGGTAAGATAAATAACATAGTGAGCAAACCTTTTTAAATGCCAAATCTGAAATTTTCACCAAAAAAAAAGTCATGAAAAGTATTTTTAATTCATGACCCGCAACCTGAACTCCCCCCACACACCTTTTTTTAACTATTACTTGAATGGGTTTTGAAAATTGAATAACGGTCGAGTGAGGGGCTAAACCTCCCCTCAGATAAGGGGACTTTCGCTGAAAACTCCCGATTTGGCTTAACCCCTTATGCCGGACCAGTTTTGGCCTCTTGACAGAGCTCCATTTTTTGAAATCTGTCATGGTCACTTTTGTGGAATAACTTTTGACATTTTTAACCTTCCATGTGTCAAGGACTTTTTTCTGCGACACATTGTGCTTTAAAATAGTAAAAAATTTTGGTCCAAAAAAATGATTGTTTTTTGTGAAAAATATCAAATTATCGTAAAAAATTTTAAAAATTTACCATTTCAAACTTCAAAAATTTTCTGCAGGTAAGACAGATAGTTTTTTCCACTCAAAATAGTTTAAAAATGCATCTCCCCATTGTCTGCTGTGTTTGGCATCTTTTTTTTTAAAGGGTTTTTTTTTTTTTTTACACATTGGGGCTTATAAATTTAGAGTAATTTTACATTTTAAAAAAAATTTGCAATATAATTTTTGGGGGACCAGTCCGTTTAACGGGACTTTGTTGACCTGTTTTAGATACCCCATAAATCCCTCAAAGAAAAACCCCTTCCCGCATTTGGGAAATTTATTAACCCATTGGTGTTTCACAGGAATTAAAGAAAAGTGGAAGTGAAATTTCAAAATTTCACTTTTTTGCAGATTTCAATTTTTTTATCTTTTGAAAAGAATACGGTAAATGTGATCGGGAAAAATGAAATTAAAATCGATTCCCAAGATTCTGCCATTTTCAGAAACCCCATAGGGCCCTAGTGCATTATTTGGCTAAACCCAAAAAGCCCCAAATAGAAGGGCATACTGGATTTGGGGGCCCTTTTTCATTACGATTTTTTTTGGGGGCATTTAGGTTTGGGGGACCCCCAAAGGTTCCAAAACTTAATAATACCCTAAAAGACCCCATTTGGAAACTACCCCCCTTCGGAATTTTCCCAAGGGTGTAGTGAGTTATCGACCCCACGGCTTTCACAAATTTTTTTAGGTTGGCTTAAAAATAAAATATTTTTTTTTCTTCCCAAATTGGAAATTTTAGCTGAAAATTTTTTAATTTTTAAAAGGGAATCTTGGAAAAAAAAAAGCCCCAAAATTGTGTTACGAAATTTCTTCCAAGTTCGGCAATACCCTAATGTGGATTAACTGCTGTTTGGCGAAGGGCGGGGGGTAAAAGGGAGGAGCGGTTTTTACTTTTGGGCCCCACAGATATTGGTGGGGCCATGTCGCTTTTCCCAAAGCCCCCAAAAGTATAAAAAGTTTCCCCCTTTTTTTTTTTAAAAAATGGGTTTTTTTTAAGGGTTTTTTGTTTTGGGGGGTTTTGTTTGTTTTTTTTTTTGTTTGGGGGAAATGGAGGGGGGAAAAGATTGGTTTGGTTTTGGGGGGGCTTTTTTTTTAGTTTTTTAAAATACAAAATTTACTAGGGGGGTGGGTACAATTTAAAAATTTTATATAGTTTTTTATGTTTTATTATTTTTTACACAATAAAAGCGGTTTTAAAAAAAAGTTGCGTTTTTTGTTGCCCATTTCGGACAGGCATGCTTTTTTAAATTTTTTGCTATGGAACTGCTTGGGGGCTTGTTTTTAGGGTTTGAGTTTGTTTTTTATTGGTCCATTGGGGGGGGCTGTGATGTTTTGATCACTTTTTTTAAAGGGGTTTTTGTGAGGTTTTTTGTAAAAAATACACTCTGGGTTGTTTTTTTATTTTTTACAGGGGTCACTGCGGTTAAATGACTGCTTTTTTACTCAGCAGGTTGATCGATTAAACGATACCAATTTGTATATTTTTAAATGTTTTATGCTTTTACAAATAAAACCCTTATTTAAAAAGGGAAAATTTTTGTATCCCCGGCTGGCCCCCTAATTTTTTTATTTTTCTGTTTATGGAGCGGTGGGGACTTTTTTTTTGCGGGGGTTTCGTTTTTTGGAAAACATTTTTGGGGGAAAAAGATTTTTTGATCGTTTTTTAAATCCTTTTTTTTGGGGCGGGTAAGAAAATTCGGGCAATCCTAGCAGGTTTTTTTTTATTTTTTTGCTTTCATGTGCAGTTCCGGAAAGTTGTTTTACTTGTGGTTTGAGACGATTAGGTGAAAACCAATTTATGTTTTTTTTTTTTGAAAGCACAATTTTTTTTAAAAAAAAAAAAGTGTTTTTATTGTTAAAACAATATTTATGCATCGCTATTTCTAATACAGAACTTTTTAATTTTTCCGTATACAGGCTGTGTAAGGACTTTTTTTTTGCGGGATGAATGCGTTTTAATTGGGCATCACTTTGAGTTATATGATTTTTTGATGACTTTTTACTCTTTTTTATGTGCTGGGGGATAAACAAACGAAATTCTGTGACTTTTTTTTTTTTACGGCGTTCACCGTCGGGTTTTTTAAAACAAAAACCGTTATGGGGTGGGTCGCTAGCACCGGCGATCCCAAAAGGGGGTACTTTATTTTTTTTATCTTTTTTGGGGGCATTGTCGTTTCTAAAGGGGAAAAGGGCGGTGTAGTGTTTTTATTTTATTTTTTATGATTTTTTTTTTACATTTTTTTTTTTTTTTTTTTCCACTTTTTACACTTTTCCCAGGGGGGAATTGCATAAACGATCATAACGTTATGAAAATAGGAGATAGGGGTATGCTGGTCTCCATGGCAACTTCGCACGCTGCCCACAATGCATTGTGGGCATCGTGACGTCACCAGAAACCAAAGCTCCATTCAGCATCGGGTGCGGGTGGAGAACAGTAGGGGGCGCCAGGCCTTACTGCCCCGGATCGGGGCAGGGAGCCCCTCCTGCCGCCAAGCGGGCGATGTCGGTCCACATGTGCACATGGGGGGTTAATCCCCCGGGGCCGGAGCTCACTCCGGCCGTGGGGGGATGCGGATGTTTCCCCCGGGGAAATTTTCCCCCCCTGGTTCCATGCGCATCTTGCGCGCTCCGCCTGTGACAGGGAAGATCGCCTTGACGTACTATACGGCAATTTGCGGAACCCCCACCCCCACATTGCCGTATGAGGGCAAATGTCGTAAGGGGGTTTAAAAACCTGAAAATGTGCAACAAATAAGGGATGGGAGCACTGGGGAAAAACATGTCTGTCACTAGCTTGTGATGTCGTCAACAAAGGGGGCATAATCTAGGTGACAGGGTTTTTTTTAAATCGTTCTGTTCCCCAGCACGTCCCGAACGTCAGCGTATAAAGTCGTAAAAAGGGGTTTTAAAGTTGGCGGGGAGCTCATGAAGAAAGTTATGTATTGTGAGCTGGCTAGGTGGTTATCTAAGGTGGGTGATGGATTGTCTGCACACACACATACTGTACTTCACTGCTGTCAAAAAGGGATGATTTTTGGGTTAATGGGAGCAGTATTTCTGATACTGTGCAGTTTGTGAACTGTTCTTGTGCTGTTGTATGAAAAAATTTTCATGACTGGTTAAAAATTTACACTGCAATACGCGAAGTGGAAACTACAGAACACCATGAACCATTGATGTGAGGTGTGAATGTTGGCTACAAAGGTGTGAGAGGAGGGACCAGCACACTACAATGGAGTAACTCACCTCCAATAACCCCGGGGGCCCACCAATGTGTCAAAGACTTTAGCAAATCTACCACCTATGGTTACTGCACCTATGGTCACTGCAAAAGTTGTATTGGCAGAAAAGGCTTCTATTTTCACAGTACTTTTGGAATAACCGTATGTTCACATGGTGTATTTCGGTGCATAATTGTGCCGGAAGGAGCCCAATATATGCCCTGCAAATTCGATAAAAGAATGCCACTAGTAAAATCAACATTGTTGTTCAGATGACGATGATTTTACGAACGTAAACAAAAAAACATTGCGTGCCGTTTATGCTTTAAAATTACAGGCTTGCAAGCCCTTATCTGCAAAGCTCTGCGTTTACATCAACTGACAAAAGGGTTGCCTTCTCTGATAAATCACATTTCTGCCTCATTGAGAAGATGGACGTTGGCGTGTCGGGCAAGAAACATCAGAGAACACCCTGCAACTACTGCTTGAAGAACACAAGATTATGGTGGCAGTGTTATGGTCTGGGGAATGTTTTCTTAGCATTCTCTGCAGAAAAAAATGGGACATTATCTACTTGAAAATAAACACAAGGCTATACTTACAGCTCAGTGCATGGACAATAGACTCCTACTGGGTTCAGTCTTTAGTCCAGCCATTGAGCTGTAAGTATGGCCTTGTGTTTGTGAGTACATAATGTCCCATTTTTCTGTGATTTTTATATTTTAGACAGGTTATTAATATTTGATTGTTGCCGATGCAGAGAGATCCAAAGATTAGCTTAAAGGGGTTTTACCATCACTTAAAATTGATGTGAGAAGCTTTCAAATTAATCAAACATTTAGAACCGCCGGTAACAGCTCAGGCCATAGCGTCTAAAGGAATGTGCTGCTCACCGTTCCTCACTCCGATTGGGCCTCCGCAACAAGATCGCGTCTTTCCCGATTGGCTAATATGGCAGATGGAAGCCTGGTGAAGGCTTCTATAGCCACCATGTTTGTCGTTTTACTACTTCCTGCCCCAGGCAGGAAGTAGTAAAACCACCATATTTGTACAGGGATTTGAACCAAGGACTGATATGCTGAAAGGCAGAAGTGCTAACCACCCAGCAACCCTGCTGGGTCACATGATGCAGTTCAAACAAATCATACACGCCCCCCTTTTGACACAAAAGCTGAAAGCAGGGCAAACCCGGGTGAAAAGCCCTTTTTGGGAAAAAAACTTTTAGGCCACTTTTGGGAAAAAGCCCATTGTTAATGTTTCCAAAAATTCTCTTTAAATCTGTTATAAAAAAAAAAAAAAAAAAAAAAGACTAAACATGTAAAGTGTTATAAGGTTTTATTATTTTTTTTACGAAACCCTTGGTAGATTTAACAGCTATGAAGGGTTACTTCATATTTTCAAAAAGGGTTGTAGTTTGTTGCATAGCAACAGCACATTTTACTACTTTTATTACGTACTAAAAAAAAAACCCCAAAACAACCCACAGCTAACATCTTTCAAACACTTTGTATAGATCTGGGAGGTTTGCCAGTTGTAAGACACTTCCATCTTCTGCAAACTCCTTTCGGGGGAGTAGGTGCAACCTAACGGCTTTGTACAAAATGTGTTCAGTAGTCCACCGCCAAGAAGGGGCTTTAGTTTCCAATTCCTCGTCCTACAGAATATAAAAAAAAAAAAAAAAAAAAAAAAAAAAAGAATGTAAACCCCCCATATCTATGCTGAAAAGTTTTTAAAAGCATTTGGGCGTGAATTTTAAACAAAAGAAGTTTATTTTATAGTGCACTCTCGATGTAAACAATCTATCTGGGTCAGTGGCGTCAAACTCTGGCCCACCATGCAATTTCAATTTTGTATTACGCAGCGGCGTTGCTAGTCAGTTTTATTTGGGGCCTGCGCTGCTCCAAACCTGGGGTTGCCAGGTTACGAGCCGTTGCTGTAGGCCCGGAGCGCCGATGGTCTCTTCAAGAGTATGTGTGTCCTATGGCATCTTTGTTTGGGGGAAGCTGGCAGATCCGGGTTAGTTGTATGGGTTGAGGCAGTTATGTTGTGTGTCCTGTGTTTGCGCATGGTTAGAGACATGTTCTGGTGTGGTCTAATGTTGTGTTAGGGTGTGGTTGAAGGTATGGCCTGATGTGTCCCTCTTTGCAACCTCTAAGACCATGTTCACACGGTTATTTTGGGACGTACCGCCCCCTATTTCGCGCTGTACTGCACGAGAACGGGGCGAGTACGTCCCAAATAAAACGGAAACCAAGTTCTCATAGAGAACTATGGATTACGCTCCTTCCCTCTTCCAAAATTTGGGGAGCGGGGGGAGGGACATGTACTTACCACCATTCCGCGCACCCCACCCCCCCAGGTAATTTGGGGGGGCAAAAATACGCCCCCCCCAATTAGGTGTGAACATACCTAAAAGTTGGGGGTTTCTTTATCAATATTTTAAAAAACCCCAAGATCCTGCTGTTTTCACTTTTGGGCCCCTAGATAAAAAAGTCAACATTTCCGTTCTGTAGAAAAATTTTAGTTCCCCTATTTGCACAGGGGATTATACTGAAAGGTGACACCAATGTATATACTTAATGCAGGATCCCCCATTCCCGTCTGCCCCAAAAGGTATGATAGCAAAAATCTCCCTAGAGTCAAAGGTCTGGTCGTTATAGGCTCCTATATCCCGTTTGCGCAGTAAAGCATTCATCAAATGCTGTTAAAAGCAGCTCAGGTAAGATGGCTTCCCCCATAATCATATACATAGAAAAATGTCTCTTGTTTTAATTAGTATGCAATTATATGTGTATTTTTTAACCAGCAACATCCCTGTGAACTAGTGACTGCTCCCTTTTAACTATTGGTTGACTGCTTTATAGAAAAAAATCCTAAAACACCATAAATGGTTAAAGTGAGGTATATAAAGCTCTGCAGTTAAGGTCCCTTACTGTTTATGCATAGGCTATGTAAACGCTGGAGAACAACAGACTCTGAATCCATAGGACTTACAATGTCAGTGGTCATTTAATGTGTTCATGTGACCGCTTTCTCATGTGCCTCTGATTGCATCCACTAAAAATTAACAGAGAGGATTTTACTAAATAGCAAAACCCCACTGAGGACAACTCACAGCTTATGCAGCTCTACTCTATTCATGACTATGGGACGTCAGAATATATCCAAGTAACATTGACGTTTTAAACACTTAGTACACTTTTTGGGGAATTAAAAGAACCCCCCCCCCCCCCCCCCCCCCACACACACAAATTCTGGCTTTTGGAAGTTTTCTCTCTTTTACAGTGTTCTGTGTATAGGATGAATTATGTTATATTTTAATAGAATGGACTTTTACAGATGTGGCAATACCAATTTTGTGTAACTTTTTATTTGTAAAATAGCAAAAGGGGGGCAATTTTTGTACTTACCGTAAAATCCTTTTCTTGTCCGATTCATTGGGGGACACAGCACCTTGGGTATAGTCCCTTGCCCTAGGAGGCTGACACTAGGCGGATCAAACGTGTCCTTATGCAGAACCAAGAAAGGGGACTTGCATGATAAAGCTGCTAGTTCAGACACTCGGCGAATGGAGGTAATGGCCACCAGAAAGGCCACCTTCCATGAAAGTAAACGTAGGGACACTTCCCTTAGTGGCTCAAAAGGTGAAGACTGCATGGCCTTCAAAACAAGATTTAAATCCCAAGGTTCGATAGGCCTATGAATTGGAGGGACAGAATGCATGACACCCTGCAGAAAGGTTTTAACCTGTGAGCGGGAGGGCAGCTTGCGCTGAAACAAGACAGAGAGCAGAAATCTGACCTCTCAAGGAGGAGAGGCTGAGCCGAGTTTTCCGGCCTGCCTGTTAGAAAAGAAAACAGCCCCCTTTGGGAGAGTAAAACTTTACCAAGGCTGAAATTTCTGGGCTTGAGCCCAGCCGAACAGGGCGTTCCAGGTACGGTAATACATCCGGGCAGACTGAGGCTTGCGTGTCCGAATCATGGTCTGGATAACAGAATCTGACAAACCCCGAGATTTTAATATTGCGGTTTCAACAGCCACGCCGACAAACGCAGCCGCGGTAAAGTGGGGTGGAATAGGGGACCCTGCGAGAGAAGATCTGGACGCAACGGACGGGGCCAAGGAGCATCTGCCAGTAGGGTGACGAGATCCGCGTACCAGGACCTGCGGAGCCAGTCCGGGGCGATGACAATAGCGGGTACCCTCTCGGACTTAAGGTGCTTGAGCCCTCGAGGAAGAAGAGGCCAAGGTGGAAAAAGGTAGATCAGAGCAAACTGACTCCAAGGTAAGACCAGTGAGTCAGTGGATCCCTGGCCCTGGACACTTAACTCAGGAGTTGGTGATCCAGGCGAGAAGCAAACAGATCAACGTCTGGCGTCCCCCCACTTCTGGCAAAGGAGGCGAAAAACCTCCGGTAGAGGAGCCCATTCCTCGGAATTGAGCGTCACTCGACAGATGATCAGCCAACCAGTTCTCCACCCCTGGAATGAAAATCGCCAACAAAGCCGGCACTGACCGCACTGCCCAGCGCAGATTCCTCGCAGCTTCCCAAAAAGCTGCCCGGCTTCTGGTACCATCCTGATGATTCAGATAGGCCACGGCTGTGGTATTGTCAGACTGAATCAGCACTGGGTGACCCCAAATATGAGAGAACCAATGTGAGAGCGCTAGAAAAATGGCCCGGAGCTCCAAAACATTGATCTGAAGACTGGAGTCCCTGAGGGACCAGCAACCCTGAGTAGTCCAGATAAGTGTCCTTGATGTCTATGGTGGCCAAGCGGAAACTGGAAACTTGCACATACCGTTTGAGCTCCTTGAGATCTAACACTGGCCTCACGAAGCTGTCCTTTTTTGGGGACCATAAAGAGGTTTGAGTAAAAACCCAGATAACGCTTGGACTTGGGGACTGGCATAATCACTTCTTGAAGGAGGAGAGAGCGGATTGCTAGAAAAAAAGCTGACGCCTGGGCCAGAGAAGCGGGTGGAGAAGAAAGAAGAAACCGTGTTGGGGAAGATGAACTGAAGTGAATCCTGTATCCTGAAGTGACGATCTCGCAAACCCAGGCATTGTCAACCTGAATCTGCAAGAACTCGGGGGACTTTCCCTGCGGACGGCCTGTAAGAAAAGCTCCGAAAGGGCTGAAAATGGGCGCGCTTTTTAAGCGAATGACGCCGCGCCGGCTGGCTCTGATGGATAAGCGTACTACGACCCCCTGTGGCCTCTGAAACTCGTCCAAACGCTTGCCATAAAGCTTACCGCCAGAAAATGGAAGCACCAGCAATAACTTTTTGGAAGCTGCATCCACAGACCAAGATTTCAACCACAGGGAGTGGCGAATGGCCACTGCAATGGCCGATGCTCAAGCCACTAAATGGGCTGACTCAAGCGAAGTGCCACACAGTAACTTCGAAGTGCCTGATAGCTGGGAAGCGAGATTCAACAATTCCTCTGTAGAAGCTCCAGCTGACAGCCCTTGCTGCAGCTGCTGAGACCAGACCATGCAAGCTTTGCTGACCCACGAAGACGCAAACGCAGGGCTGCCCCAAAGGCGGACATACAAAAACCGTCAAGATGCCTGTCTGTGCCATCACCAAGAACTGCCGCGTCCGGGAAGGCTGTAGATTTCAGAGCCGGAGCACCCGCAGCCCCTGGGAGGGCCAGCCTACCTCCCAGCAGCCAGTGCCAAGCCAGACCGCATGGTTGTCCAAACGCCGGCGCAGCAGGCCAAACATACCCTGCTGCCTAGCGCCAGCTATGGTTAAGCGGGGGAAAGTACCCCCGCCCCTAGGAAACCCAGCACAACCGGGGAAAACGACGCTGGGGGGCCAAATGCTTGCTCGAACGCTGATGCAGCAGGCCAACCTGCCCCGCTGAGCCAAAATGGTGTAGACAGCGTCAACAAAGATGCAATGGTGCATGGATGTCCACTCAAGCGGTAGCAAGCACAATCCAAACGTTGTTTATATTCAAGCACCACCACGTAATCCGCTATGAGTAAGGGCGCTACCATACTGCCTGAAACGCGTTAGCGTGGGTTCTTGCTCACATGTCATTATGGCTGTCCGTTTATTTTGCTACAAATTTTGTACACGTTTTTAAGCATTTACTCCAATAAATATTTCTGATTTTTTTATACTACTGCAACGTGGTGGTGCTGGAATACAAACAACGTTTGCAACATGCCCCGCTGCCTAGTGCCGGCTAGGGCTAAGCGGGGAGGAACGCGCTCCCGCCCTTGGGAAGCCCACCAGGCCCTGGGAAAAGAATTACGCTGGGGGGCCACAGGAAAACTGAATGCCCACGGCCCTCCAAACCCATAAAAAGAAACGGAAAAACCCCCGGCTACCCCAAAACAGAGGAGGTCAGAGTACTCACCTATCCGACGACTTCGGGAGTCGCGGCATCACCCCTTCGGTACCATGCACCCGGGGGTGAGGCTACCGGAATTCGTAAAAAGGCCATGGAGGTGGGGACGGGTGAGCAGCAAAAAAGAAGGCCAGCCAGCTAAAAAACTGACTAGTTTCCGAATGCCCTCAGGGGGACAACGTCACGATAAAATTACACGCTGACGACCCCCCTGATAGCTAAGAGCTCTATCACCATTCCACAAGGTGAGAGCCAGGCGCTCGATCACCTTCCTGCAAAGAAACACAAAATAAACGTCTCCTATGGACACTAGGCTGAAAAAATGATCAGCCTGGCGTCAGGAGGAGGGATATAGGCCATTGGGGCAGACCTAACACCTTTGGTCCGCCTAGTGTCAGTCCTCTAGGGCAAGGGCCTATAACCAATGTGCTGTGTCCCCCAATGACAATGGTGAGAATTTTTTTTTTTTATACTTTTAAACTTTTTTTTTCTATTTTTCTTACACAAGCATTTCACCTAGGTTACTTGACCACTAGGGGGCTCAATCGTTTGTAAACCCTTCTGCATTGTATAAATAATGCAAAAGGGTTACCAAGATGGCAGTTCTATTACTTTTTGCCAGAAGAATGATGTAGCATGATGATGTATCCATAATGTCACAGTTCGGTAAGTGGTTAACTAATACAGAAAACAATTACAAACATAACACATTCCATATCTAACATACAAATAGATAAACCTACATACCTCAGAACTACTGGACTCTTCCAGTATATACTTCTTTCTAATAGAGTAAAACATAGAACATTCTTTGCTGAAACTTTTAAAACATTCTGTCTCATCATCCCAGTTCACCTACACAGAAAACAATGAAATCCAGTTTTATTGCACTTTTATGACAAATATGAATATAAAACAAATGTATAAGGTGACCTTTTATTTAACATGGCATGTAAGCAAGGTTTCCTAGACAATCCCAAGAAAAGAGTAATCTGTAAACATTTGATTATGGTTATAGTCTGTGGTTTCACTACCAATTTGATCAAATAAAATCAGCATCAGATTACAGCAGCACGTGAGTGAATAGCATTTTACAAATCTGATTCATATGCTATGGAAATTTTCTGAACATAAAATGAAGCAAGTTAATTATGTTGTAGATCTGTGGCCGATTTTCACTGTTTTATTTCATTTATGATATTGCATGTGTACTTGCCTTTAATAGGACAGTACACTTTGCAGAGAAAAAACAAATTGAGACCCACTTAGAGGATGTTCACATAGAGGATTTATCCAAATGGAAAAACATGCTATATATCTGCAGCAGAAATATGTGCAGATTTCTGCTGAGGATTTTGCGGTGTATCGGTATCCTGATTAGTGGAATGCCACTTATTTTGCACAAAATCCGTGTTGAATTTTCCACACTGTCCATTGGGAAATCTAAGTTGGAAAAAACTATTCTGAACACATGTCACAGATTACCATTAAATAGAATGGAAAGCTTTCCACATGGATTTTATGCAAATTACAGTGTAGAAAGCACTCACATTTCAGTACAGAATTCATATGCTTTCTGCACTAAACTCTAATGTGTGAACAGCGTCTAACTTTCATGCAAGTAGTAATGTTAAAGAATTATTTTGCCCTGTCCAGATGTTGTATTCTGGCTCACATCTTGTCAACTAAGTTTAAAAATTTGTACTAAAAGTCTTCACAAGATTGTGACTTCAGAACATACCTCAGCTTCCCCCTCCCAATGTTTTTTTTCCCTCCATTTTAGACACTTTATGAATTTGATATCTGCTAATGAAATCAGTGTTTTATTGTCAAAATGAACTTTTACATCTTTCTTGGAAAGTAAAAGCTCTCCACACATTCATTAGCTCCTTCTAGTCCATATGAATAAAAAAGTATAAAAAAGCAGTTACAGTATAAATTTAAAAACTGCATTACCTCTGTGGCCAGTCGTAAAATGAACATTGGCAATCCTTCCAGTGGTGGAATGTAGTTGTCTAACAGGAGTGGTAGCCCTGTAAGGTTTCCTCCCTGTGAACAAATAGATATACTTTTTATCAGCACTTTAAAGATATACACTTAATATTAATCTTAATATTTTAAAATTAAAGGGGGTTTGTCACAAAGGCAAATTGACATAGGAAGGTTGCAAATTAAAAAAAAACATTTTCACCATTTATTATTATTAAAAAATTGTGTCACATTTTTTTTTTAGCTGCTACCATAGTGTACAGCTTATCTCCCAGGGATACGACCAGGGACAAGAGCTCCACGGTCTTGCCGCACATGCTCATACATTACCTCCCCTTTCAGACAGCTACTTCCTGCTTAGTGATCACACACTTACTGCTGAGCAAGTGTTGAATCCCAGGTGCTGTCATTCTACCCCTGTCCTCTGGACTCTTTAGTAATTAGTCAAACAGTACAAATAAATAAAATGAAACATCAATCAGGTATGTGGATTGAGGCAAAAAAGGGCTCCTACAGGAATTTGAACCTAGGACCTCTATGTAGCTACTCACAGCTCTATACATAACCAGACCTTTGTTTGACTACAGTGAGCACACTGAGAAAAAGCATGGTATTGTCAGCCTGCTGGGTCACATGATATGCAGTTTAAACAAATAACACACGGGGCGAGTTTTAAGCACACCGAAATCTGAAGCTGGACAAAACAGGCATGAAATGCCTTAGTGGAACAACCCCTTTAAAGTCAACATCTCCATTTCTTTATTCATTTTAAAACTAAATAAGTTATGTATTTTTTTTTTTTTTACAGCATTTAGACTTAAACTTTGCTAATATAGTAAATCCCCTTCATAGAGGACTCTAAATGATAAATTGTGGCTGTCTGCAGCCTTCCTGAGATACAGGCTTGTAATATACATTGAGCTCAATAATAAAACAGTATGCAGCAAGCTCATAAATGTTTAGTAGTCGCTTAAAGCAGAAAGAATTTTAGTGAGTTTTCCCATTACAATTGATAGGATATGCCAACATATGGTGGTAAAAATGGGCTGTTCTGGGCTTTTCTTTGCATATCACGGATTCCAGCCAACTTAAAAGCTTCATTAAAGAGGCCTTGTGACATCTCCTGATATGTCTGTGTTAGTAAAGACTTGTTATTTCACAGGGAATAAATCTGAAGCATCTTTGTTCCTCTGTTATTCCTTGTAGAAATGTATTACTGAGTCAGTCAGTTTAGTACTTCCAGTTTTCAAAGGGTGTGTCCATGCACATACTGAGGCAGATGTATCAAAATGGTCTACTCTTAGACAGTGTACAGTTTGACTACACAGTCTTTTAGGGCATGTTCACACGATGTACTGTGGCGTGTATCGTACGCGCCACACTACATCGTGTGTTTCGGGAACTTGCGCTAAAATGTGCCGCAAATAATTGACATGTCACTTATCTCCCCGCGCGTACAATACGATCATATTGTACGAGCGGGGAGAGGAGGCGTATTCCATAGTTCTTTATGAGAGCTACGGATTACCATAATTATGGGGCGCATTTCCCCGTGTATTGAGCTCAGGACGCGGCGAAATACGCGGTGAAATGCACCCCAAAATAAGCCGTGTGTGTGCCACATGTGTTATACTGTTAATAAATCTGCCGCATGTTAGAACTGTCTAGTCTAACTTTACACCTTTTTTTTTTTTTAAGTTGGCTGACTTTACACCATTAACTGTGCTACAATTTTGAAGCGGTTTCTTGGGGCACAGAATCGCAGGTTAAGTCATGCCCCTTTTTTTACAAAGACCATACCCCTTTTGTCAGATGAGGTACAGGAGTGTCTAAAAACTGTCTAAAACACATAATAAATGTGATGTAAAGCACATGCGCCATTATTTTTGGTACACGTTGTGCCAGAATTCTGACGCAAGGGCTATGACTATGTCAACACTGGTTAGATGATGCAAGACAGGACACACTGCCAATTGGCAACACCCAACTAACAGATTCAGAAATAAGTTTCTAGAAGGAATAACAGAACAGCAGCAAAACAGAAAAAGGGGACACAGCCAGGAGCACCAAGCTGTTGGCTTCATGTAGGACGCAGGACAGCTAGTTGTACGAAGTACGAGTTCAAAAACCAGGAAGATGCTAGGAAATGTTAAATAAAAGCTCTTTATAAAGTTTTCTAATCTTACATTTAAAAGCAAATGAAGTATGTATGTATATATGTGTGTATGTACATATATATATTTATATATATATTTTTTTTTATTTATTTATTTATAAATAAATAAATAGGGATTTGGAGTCCATTGGTACAAATCCTCCACACATATAGAAGCTCTACATCAGCTTCAGCTCACCTCATCTATTTCCAGGGAGAAATAATCTCTCAACATTTCAGTTTTCTTCTGGAGGAACTTGACAATGTACTCGGCCAGTTCTTCTTTACTGCCGTCTTCTTCTGACCACCCGCTTTCAGGACTATCTAAGGCTAGCATAGCCAGTTCATATATTGGTGCAGACTCCTAAACAGATGCAAAAGCTTTTTAAGCAAATTGATTTTAAATTCTTGTTTACAAGATAGTCTCTGCATTATATTTACATCCCAAAGATTTCTCAATATAGTATATACCTCCAAGTTATGCCACTATGAGCCACAAGTATGAAAACTGTCTAGGTCTAAAACTCTCTTTTGTTGCCCACAGCAACCAGAGAGCCCCTTTTATTTCATATAGTGCTCTGGAGAAATTAAAGGGGCACTCTGGTTGCTATGAGCAACAAAGAATTTTAGACTTAGACAGTTTTCATACATGTAGCCCTATATGTCTATTTTGGCCTTTGTCTGGTAAATGAGGGCTAATGACAAATGTGCACTAAAACTGGATTGTGAACTAGGCCTCAAAAGCTATATACAATTCTAACAGCCTTCTGTACAAACATGTACATTTCGCTTAAGACAAAATATCTTAAGGTAAGTTAACGTAAAAAGAAACATTACTAGAAAGTTACTCAACAAGCACAAATAAAAATATTACTTACAGATAATCTCATTATGCCAAAATTCCCAAAATCATAAATCAGTATTTGATAGAAGAGTTCTTGACTACAGAAGACAAAATAAAACAAAACACACACTTCTTATATATTCAATGTATATAATTAAAGGGGCAGTCTGGGATTTTAAAAGAATGTGTACTGATATTTTAGAAAAACTATACACTTTTACTTATCTGTAGAGCTGCTGCTATCGCTCTAATGAGTCACATATAGAACTGAAATGACACCGTGACGGTCACTGGCCTCAGCAGTCTTGCTTTGTACATGCAACTAGAGGTTTATAAAATGTTTTTTTTTTCATTCCTAGCTATTATGAAATTTGCTTTAAATTGCAGATACTCCCTGTAATGTCTCTAAAAAGGAGTAGTTTTAATATTGCTCCACCATTCTTCTGACTATATAGGAAGTGGAAGTTGATAATTATGTACAATAGTGTGTCTATTTCAGACTTAAAGGGGTTGTCTCACCATAGACATTGATGACATACCTCTCCTTTCAAAACAAAGATTTAGGGGCTTGTTCTCCAGATAGGTGGCAGACATGTTCTACTAGACATTGGTGGCAGATTCTAGCAATTTGCCATCAACATCTATGGTGGGAATACCCCTTTAATGTGGCAATATACGTTATATGGAAGTGGCAGATGTTTAAACAGCTGTCGTCCAATCAATTACCTAGTGAATGATTGTTCTGTCAATGTAGCGCTACCCACTTTAGTCCATATTGGCCACCAGTCATATAAACTGGCTATATAAACTTTCAATGACAGAGCAAAGGATGACCAATCTTTCTGGGAATGTTCTTTCAAGTGAAGACAGATCATGGACCAGTGACTACTAAACGACTTCCTTCCAAAGTGATGACGTTTGTCTTTAACTAGCTAAAATGATAGTTCATTATTAAATTTCACCTCACAAAGGATTGTTTGCATTGAAATTGTTGTCAACTTTAAGGGTATGTTCACACGGGGTAATTTCGGCACGTATTTCGTGGTGTATTTGCGCTCTAATATGAGCGAGATGCGTGCCAAAATTACAGTAAACCATAGTTCTCATAGAAAACTATAGATTACGCCTCCTCTCCCCACTCGTACAGTACGATCGTATTGTATGCGCGGGGAGATAAGTGACATGTCAATTTCTTGCGGCGAATACGTGCTGCAAGCAATGCATGTCAATGGGGCCGGCGAGTTTCCAGCCCCCCCGCGCCACGGGAGTATGCGTGTATTAGCGCAACTCCCAAAGCACTTGGCGTAATTGCGGCCGTACTGTACGCGCCTCCATTACTCCGTGTGAACATAGCCTAAAAGTGTTGCCTGTTAGTTGAAGTTGGAATAATTTGTTTACACAAATGAAGATTAGTAAGCATGAAGTCGCTACTCTTTGCAATAGACTGTAGAGTTTACAAACATTCTTTTTTCACTGCTGTAAACTATCACAGGACTATCCCTACTGTAAACTACAAGTGACCTAAAATATTTTTTTTTCAGACCACACTGACAATTCATACATGCTAATCATACCTTAACTTTGTGGTATTAAGAAGGTAGAGTTTTGTTTGATACTGAGCCAGTGCCCACTGTGGATTTACACAGCCCACAAAGGAGTGATTTCGCAACATGTCCTGGAGGCCTGGAGAAGAGATGGAAGGGTAGGCGAGTGTCCATATTAATAAAAAAAAAAAATGTGTGACAACTTAATGAAAATATTTAACAAATATAAAAAAAAAAAAAAATCTTAAATCCACAAAACCAACATTCAGGTTTGTAATTTAAAAGGTGCTGTCTTGTCACCACAGTGTTCGGCATATCGCTACATTGCCTGCTTCCAGCAAACAAGCATTAAGTAGTAGATGGGACGCCATTCAGATAAATGGCTGTCCATGTGATACAACAATGGCTAGAGCCTGTTTGAATCTTTGAAATGCAGGTCTCCCTTATGGCTCAGAAAGGAGTTTGATATGGGGAATATATATGGGGTTGTCTTCCTGCCAAAACCTCTTCATTAATGAAATTACCTATATATATGTGCTGGTAAGTATACCTACCTGCTGCAGACTTCTCCTTCCTTGTTCACCAATTGTAATATCCACTTTGTTTCATGCTTGACAGCCTGCTTAACCCAATACGGACTCTGCTTTGTACACTTTCTTAACTAGATCTTAAAATATTCTCTCTATACAAGTCTGTAAAGGTGTTATTTTATTAACATATACTTTTTAGTGTACATTTTTTGATCAAAAATTTACACTAAGAACCTCAAATTTTTTCATATATTTCATAGTAAAAGAAATAAAATTCCCAAAAATTCTTATGTCCTCTTTGACCGTTTTTTAGTGCCTTAGGCTATGTTCATATGGCTTAAAATGGGACGTATTTCAGTACGTAATTACGCGCCGTAGTGCGCAAATTACGGCTGGAATACGTCCCAGTCATTACGGTAATCCACAGTTCTCAGAGAACTATGGATTACGTCTCCTCTCCCTGCTCGGCGAATCCGCCGCGGGGGCAGAGAAGTGACATGTGAATTACCAGCGGCGTATATGTGACATGTGAATTACCAGCGGCGTCTATGGGCCGGCGAGGTGTAATTATGCCCCGCAAATAAGCCGTGTGAACATAGCCTTAGAGTGCTGCTGATGTTGTATTGTTTTTGCATAGCTTTTGACTGCCACAACAGTATGCACCAATAGGTTTATTTTTCAAAACGGATGTGCTGACCAGATTTTGTTTTTTGACTGTTTGGGGAGGTGGCTAGACCCCAGCTTGCTTTATTCACTCCGCTCGCCTACACAGGCTTTTTAATCAGATCAGGTTTGTAGTTGGAACCTTCTAAACCTGAAGTGTGGTGATCTGAACAGACACCAAAAGAGGTAGCATGCATTGGGCTCACCCTGCTGCTGTAGGTGGGCTTTTACAGTTTTGATCAAAAATGTACATTGAGAACCTCAAATTTTTTCATATATTTCATAGTAGCAGAAATGCTTTCAAAAAATTCTTATATCCTCTTTGACCCTTTTAGTGCCTTTAGAGTGCTGTTGATGTATTGTTTTTGCATAGCTTTTGACTGCCACAACAGTGTGCACGTATACGTTTATTTTTCAAAACGGATGTGCTGTCCAGATTTTGTTTTTAGAAAAACATAACAATGTTTATCTACAAGTGGAGAAAATGTTTAGATACATTTCTAAGATTAATATTAACATAAAGTCAACATTTTATAAAATTTAACTACTTAATCCCTATTTATGTTTATTTAATACTAGGGTTCATTTGCGTGCTTTTAGCCTCTAAAGGAAGTAGCGTTTGCCGTATTTTAGTTAGAGAGTAGGATTTCACATAGTAACTCGAATAATTGCAACTTTCTTTTCATCTCTTGCCCTATGTAGAATTGCTGCAGATAGCCCACAGCAATTAAGTTATCTGTGACTGCCTTAATAATAAAGTCCTGTCCCACGTGACCGCTGGGACGCATTACCATTCCTGGCCACTGGCTGTAGAGCAAAAAAAAAAAAAAACTTAAGGGACTAGAAACCCATTGCTGTAGGAAGGCTGGGAAAATAAGTAAAGCATTGTTTTCCTTATCCTCATGCTCTTTATCTGCATAATTTGGTACAGATTTGATGTAGCATTTAACTGTAGAGAAATTGCTACAGACATTTCGCTAAATTAACAGTATTCAGCCAGCAACTAAATGAAGCACAATTTAATACTTTTTTTTAAACAAATTAAAGATTATTCACATAAGTAACGT
Organism: Phyllomedusa bahiana; assembly: GCA_025379985.1. Lineage (NCBI taxonomy): Eukaryota > Metazoa > Chordata > Amphibia > Anura > Hylidae > Phyllomedusa > Phyllomedusa bahiana. The sequence continues at coordinate 45,787 of JAODAL010005051.1, forward strand.
GTTATTAACACAAAGATCAAATAGTAATAGAGAGATACGAATAAAAAGCATATGTACAGTTATATCAGTTATACACAGATACAAAATACAGCACATCACAGTATACAAAGCAGAGGTTTTTAAGAAATCGACATTACATATTCGGGTACAGTCACTGATACAACAGGTGTGACCATAGATGATCATAGATAAAACTTGAATAAAGCCATGAAATAGACAGAATAACTAATAAAAAGAATGAGAATAGGACACTATATGTCAGTATAGTGGCAATAGCCATTCTTTGGGGGGTGAAGACAAGTTAAGTGTAGATGGACAATGAAATGTCAACCTGAAGCACACTGGGCATAAAGTAGTTCACACTACTACGTAGCAAAATTTTGCTGATAGATTTTATTCTGGAGAGAACAAACAATTTATAATACTTGACTGTAAACATACACCTTGATCCTAAATGGTATCAAATGGACTCACTAGAAATAAACATTACCACTTGAAAAAAATTAACTTATTTTTTTTAAGTTTCTTTCTATTGCAAATGTTTCTACCTTTTATCCAAGACAATCTTATGAGTCTCTGGTTTGTATAACTGAGCAATAATCCCTATGAGAGCCAATCAATGCCCATTATTAATTGTTACATAGTTTCCCAAGAATTTTTTACATAAGCTTTAACTAATGGAACACAGCCAGTAACAACTTTGGGCCTCATGGGTAAGTTTTTTGGCACTGCTACAGTGAATAGGACATTTAAACTCTGTGGTCAATTCTGCTCTGGTTCATAGAGCAGCAATCTGAACAAACAGCTACTGGTTTCTGATCATGTGATAGCTGTGAGAGCAACACCCTGTGAACCATTTGATTGGCTGTGTCGAAAAAAAAGTACATAAATACAAAAGTGTCCCTTACACACGGTTTACAAAAAACTAAAACAAAACATTTTCTCACTAAATTATAGATTATATGTATATATACATATGTATGTAGGTTTTCATATTATGCTATTAAGTTGTATTTTGTCGTAACAGCAGTTGGTGATTGCTGGTTGAGGGCTTTCAGTTCAGAGAATGGGTTAAAGAAGGGGTTTTCTCCTGATTAGTTTTTAACATATAAGGAAAGGGAAATGAAGGCCAGGGCTGTTTCTAAGCCAAATTGCACTTAGGGCAGGGATAAAAAATTCCCTCATTAACATACTGAACCACAATGGATTTGTGAAACTACTAAATGATGGTCATACATTTACCAAATAACACCGCTACACAAATCCCGTCACACCATGATCATATATCACCACCACATAGTGACTGATTAATACCACCACACCATGACCACATATCACCACAGTGACTGAATAATGCCACAACACCATGACCATATATCACCACCACATAGTGACTGATTAATACCACCACAGTGACTGAATAATACCATCACATATCACTATCGCATAGTAACTGAATAATACCACCACACCATGACCACATATCACCACAGTGACTGAATAATGCCACAACACCATGACCATATATCACCACAGTGACTGAATAATGCCACAACACCATGACCATATATCACCACCACATAGTGACTGATTAATACCACCACAGAGACTGAATAATACCATCACATATCACTATCGCATAGTAACTGAATAATACCACCACACCATGACCACATATCACCACAGTGACTGAATAATGCCACAACACCATGACCATATATCACCACAGTGACTGAATAATGCCACAACACCATGACCATATATCACCACCACATAGTGACTGATTAATACCACCACATATCACTATCGCATAGTAACTGAATAATACCACCACACCATGACCACATATCACCACAGTGACTGATTAATACCACCACATATCACTATCGCATAGTAACTGAATAATACCACCACACCATGACCACATATCACCACAGTGACTGAATAATGCCACAACACCATGACCATATATCACCACCACATAGTGACTGATTAATACCACCACAGTGACTGAATAATACCATCACATATCACTATCGCATAGTACTGAATAATACCACCACACCATGACCACATATCCCCACATTGACTGAATAATGCCACAACTCCATGACCATATATCACAACCACATAGTGACTGATTAATACCACCACAGTGACTGAATAATACCATCACATATCACTATCGCATAGTAACTGAATAATACCACCACACCATGACCACATATCACCACAGTGACTGAATAATGCCACAACACCATGACCATATATCACCACAGTGACTGAATAATGCCACAACACCATGACCATATATCACCACCACATAGTGACTGATTAATACCACCACAGTGACTGAATAATACCATCACATATCACTATCGCATAGTAACTGAATACCACCACACCATGACCACATATCATCACCACATAGTGACTGAATTATACCTCAACACCATGACCATATATCACCACCACACAGTGACTGAACAATATCACCACATAGTGACTAATACCACCACATATAGAATAGCAGTCGTTATATTGGCAATCACTCCAAACAGATTCAATCTGGATACCTATAAATGTCATTCACCCCTATAACAAGTTACTGCATTGTAACCCTTTGCATAAATTGGAGCGTCAATTTTACACCACTAGATTTTTTTTAAATTTTGTACTTCTGACCAAGCTGTGGAACAAATCCACTAATGCAAATGACCACCACTTAGACATAGTTTTTAGATACTCTGTAGTGTCAATAACTTTCCTTACCTGCGCCTGAATACAGGCTATTTGGCTGATGTAACAGTCTGTTGACCTGACAAGACCTGCACTATGGTTGGCTGAAAGACACTGCGCTTTCGATGCAGTCAGGAAGTCTGGCTTTTTTTTGTATTCCTATGGAGACTGACTTTTAACCTTCCATAAAAATGCATCGAGAAATTCACTTCAGGGTCACACAACCATGCTGTGCGTTTCAGCATCTCCGAGTGCAGGTCACATGACCCAGTGGCAGCAGTGAGAAATCCAGAATTCAGCTAAAGTAAGTAAAATTTCTCAAACTACTGTGTATCTAGAGTCAATTTCTAATGAACTAAAAGGAGGGAAAGGCCCTCCCTTACAAAAATAAATACAACCCTTTATTTGGTCTGATTGGGCATCAAGTTTCACACATGCCTCCCCCATTTTTTCTTACATTACGTCCTGTACCAGGTACAAAATACTTATGTGATTTCTACATTTTAATAACAACGGCCAGGACAGCTATATAAATCAAGGCCTTTTCTAAATTTCCTTATTGATTCATTTTAGGAGCATATACATCTGAACACAATTTGAAGGTGGATGACCCGCTGATGAATTTCAAGGTATTGCTCTCTTTCTACAAGTACCAGTCCAAATGCGCAAAGCATGGATTAAAAGTATTAAAGTTATGTAAAAGCAGCACTTGATACACCTGTGCTTTCAACATCTACAAAAGAAGAAACCATGAATTTAATCCACCAGGCTGTCCTCCTAATATTGGTAGTACTAGTAAGATGGCGTGGGATTTATTGGGTCAAATTTTAAACCAGCACAATTCTAATACACCATCACGAAAAGTCCAGCAAGGGTGTCCACCCCACCATTCAATATAATATTATATACTGAAATGATACCTTCTTAAAGGCCAAGTTTGCAATTATAGCAGTGTCTTTTTATTGTTGCACTATTAGTATCTTGACATATACATGTGCATACTCTTTGTTAATTGTATACTGAAACATACATAGATGACGGTGTAAATGATGGCATTCTAACAGAAGATTTCGCAATGAGCCAAACACAAACTGTTCATTTACTTCTATGTGCCAAAAGGCACTAAAACAGACAAAACTCGCTGAAACAGAGAACTCTCTGGCTCGTAGCTCGTTTACTGAAAGACTTGCCGATCTGTAGTAGTATCGCTCCAAACCCCGGTCTCTTTTTCTCTTTAATGTAATGGATTCGAACACCTCTGTTAGTGAGACTAGTCCTCTCGTTTGCTGTGAGTGAGTAGCACTGCGCCTACGCAACGTTTCGGGGCGGTCCCCTTACTCAAGCTCCGCTACGGTAAGCATACCTAAGGCTTAAATAGGGGTAGAGATTCTACCACGTTCATTAACCCTTTATATATTGGTTACTATCAGACTCTACTAGCTCATATATAGCCATTAAACGTAAGAGTGGGCAGAGGTATCATACATCTTTTCTCAAAGAAAAACTTTCCAATTGCATTCCTCGTTTAAGCCTAACGGGCTCATTGCATCTAACGTCGATATCCAATACACCTATGTTTGTAGTAACCGTCTTTTTATCTCTTCCTGATCGCTGCCTTCTATACTTTCTAGTACTCGCCATTTTAAGTCACTATTATTATGACCAAACTCTGAAAAATGTTTAGCAACGGATGTGTCTCCAAATTTTTTCGAGATATCCTCTCCATCATTCCCTACTATTTGTCTAGTTTTGAACAACCTGATTTGTGACCGATGTTCATTAATTCTGATTTTCACTTGTCGACTAGTTTGTCCCACGTAAACTTTCCCGCAGGGACATTTTAACATATATACTACATTCTTTGAGGCACATGTATGAAAGCCTCTGCTTGATATCTTGTAACCCTTTGTAGGATGGTTAATAAATTCTTCTTTAATAATTCCTGCACAGTTTTGACAACGGAGACAGGGGAATGTACCTATTTTTGGGGTGTATAAATAACTTTGCCGTGGCTTTTTTTATTTTTAAATCAGAATGTATAACCATGTTTCCTATTGTTTTCCCTTTACGGTACACAAATCTAGGGTTGTCCAAAAATAGTTTACCATATTTTGCGTCACTTCGTAAAATTTTCCATGCCTTCATAATAGCGTTCTTAACCAACCCTGCGTGGTCATCATATATGGTGATGAAATCAATATTATTTTCTTCATGGTTTCTGCATGGTTATGCATTCTGATTTAAAAATAAAAAAGCCACGGCAAAGTTATTTATACACCCCAAAAATAGGTACATTCCCCTGTCTCAGTTGTCAAAACTGTGCAGGAATTATTAAAGGAGAATTTATTAACCATCCTACAAAGGGTTACAAGATATCATGCAGAGGCTTTCATACATGTGCCTCAAAGAATGTAGTATATATGTTAAAATGTCCCTGCGGGAAAGTTTACGTGGGACAAACTAGTCGACAAGTTAAAATCAGAATTAATGAACATCGGTCACAAATCAGGTTGTTCAAAACTAGACAAATAGTAGGGAATGATGGAGAGGATATCTCGAAAAAATTTGGAGACACATCCGTTGCTAAACATTTTTCAGAGTTTGGTCATAATAATAGTGACTTAAAATGGCGAGTACTAGAAAGTATAGAAGGCAGCGATCGGGAAGAGATAAAAAGACGGTTACTACAAACAGAGGTGTATTGGATATCGACGTTAGATGCAATGAGCCCGTTAGGCTTAAACGAGGAATGCAATTGGAAAGTCTTTCTTTGAGAAAAGATGTATGATACCTCTGCCCACTCTTACGTTTAATGGCTATATATGAGCTAGTAGAGTCTGATAGTAACCAATATATAAAGGGTTAATGAACGTGGTAGAATCTCTACCCCTATTTAAGCCTTAGGTATGCTTACCGTAGCGGAGCTTGAGTAAGGGGACCGCCCCGAAACGTTGCGTAGGCACAGCAAACGAGAGGACTAGTCTCACTAACAGAGGTGTTCGCATCCATTACATTAAAGAGAAAAAGAGACCGGGGTTTGGAGCGATACTACTACCGATCGGCAAGTCTTTCAGTAAACGAGCTACGAGCCAGAGAGTTCTCTGTTTCAGCGAGTTTTGTCTGTTTTAGTGCCTTTTGGCACATAGAAGTAAATGAACAGTTTGTGTTTGGCTCATTGCGAAATCTTCTGTTAGAATGCCATCATTTACACCGTCATCTATGTATGTTTCAGTATACAATTAACAAAGAGTAGGCACATGTATATGTCAAGATACTAATAGTGCAACAATAAAAAGACACTGCTATAATTGAAAAAGCAAACTTGGCCTCTAAGAAGGTATCATTTCAGTCCAGAGTATATATTATATATGTGAGATTTATTGGGCCCTTTATCTATGCAAAGGGTATCACATATACATTGACAGGTTTTATACCAGTGTGCCGTTGTTCAGTGCCTTGCATGCTGCCAACAAAGGAGCAAGTGGCACAATACATAGTAATCAAAAGAGATTCCCACATCAAATTGTAGACAAAAAGGTACCGATTTTGAAATTGAAGAATTGCTGGCATCTAAATTTTGTGACCACAGGCATGTACTCATGATAAGCACCATCCATTCAAGCAGTGTCGGACTGGGGGGCCTGAGGCCCATATGGGAGTTGATCTTGGGGGCCCACCCTACTGTACATGAAAATATTACCGGCCTCTCGGACATAAATGCGCCCATTTTACCACATAATACAGTGTGCAAAACAGAACTATTGTGTAGTACAATACCAAGTGAGTCACACATTTGTCAGTCTAACATATCTGTCTGTCTCACACATGTCAGTCTAACATATCATAGACACAGGGCTAAGTAGCGCTATCAATATCCCCCTACACCCACATACAATATCCCCCTCTGTTTCTCTTGGTCACGCCCCTCACCACCTTCTAAAATAAACACCAGCAAGAAAGTTAGGGGCCGTTCACACGGCTTATTTCGACGCGGATTGGCGCCGTACTGCGCGCCGGATTTGCGCTGAAGTACGGCGCCAATCCGTTGCAGTAATTACGGTAATCCACAGTTTTCATAGAGAACAGTGGATTCCGTCGCTCCTCTCAGCTCGGCGAATCCGCCGGGAGGGGAGAAAGTCACTTGCACATTATCCAGGCACAATACAGGCCGTGGATAATGCAAGTCTATGGGGCCGGCGGGCCGCACCCCCGCCCTTTATTCAAGCCGGCATTGCGAGCGCAATCCGGCTCACAATTACGGCTTGAATAAGCCGTGTGAACACGGCCTTAAAGTCTAACTCCTGTCACAGGGTCAGGTGTTCCCTTAATTTTACAATCAGGGACACATGTACGCTGCCATTATACCCGCGCCGACGTAAACTACAACACCGCCATATAGACACCACATAGTGGTCAGACATCAGCTCAGGTATAACCTACAACACCGCCATATAGACACCACATAGTGGTCAGACATCAGCTCAGGTATAACCTACAACACTGCCATATAGAAACCACCTAGTGGTCTGACATCAGCTCAGGTATAACCTACAACACCGCCATATAGAAACCACATAGTGGTCAGACATCAGCTCAGGTATAACCTACAACACCGCCATATAGAGACTACATAGAGGTCAGACACCAGCTCAGGTATAACCTACAACACCACCATATAGAGACCACAGAGTGGTCGGACACCAGCTCAGGTATAACCTACAACACCGCCATATAGAGACCACATAGAGATCAGACACCGGCTCAGGTATAACCTACAACACCACCATATAGAGACCACAGAGTGGTCGGACACCAGCTCAGGTATAACCTACAACACCGCCATATAGAGACCACAGAGTGGTCGGACACCAGCTCAGGTATAACCTACAACACCGCCATATAGAGACCACAGAGTGGTCGGACACCAGCTCAGGTATAACCTACAACACCGCCATATAGAAACCACATAGAGGTCAGACACCGGCTCAGGTATAACCTACAACACCACCATATAGAGACCACATCGTGATCCGACACCAGCACGGGTCACATCACATTACAGTGAATACAGCACTGATCCAGAATAGAAGTAAAATAACCCCTGAAATCAGTGACTCACCGGAGACGTCTTATCTGATGAGTTCTCTTCTCTTGAGATTCTTATTCCCTTTTCTTCTGCATCCGTTTCGCACCGCCATGATAACTTGTCCCGGCCACCACTCATCCCTGCAGAAATTACACAAATATCTTAGAATCCTCAATTTTCCAGCATCTCTTTACCTAGTCCCACCTCTGTACAAACTTCCCAGGGGTGGGAGAACAGGTACAAGCCATAACTTAGAGGCCTAGTATCCTACGGGGTTGGAAGGTGGGAAGAGGACTAACTCCCTGGAGATAATGCTACAACTATGGGCTGCTCCCCTCTCAATTATATTACCCGGTAGGTAGACAAATGGGAAAAGCCCTAATTAGGTAGGTAGACCCCCGCTGGATAAGTTAGTAGGTACCTAGCCACGGGTGGGTAGGTAAATAGCCCCCAGGTAGATATGCAGGCCCTAGTTAGGCAAGTTGATAGGCTACAGGTAGGTTGGTGGACCCCACTTAGGTAGGTGGTTTCCCCCAGTTAGGTAAGCTGTAGGTAGTTAGGACCCACTTTATATAGGCTGCAAGCAGTTATGGACTCCCTTTATGTAGTATATAGGCAGTCAGGGTCCCCCATTGGGTAATCTACAGGCAGTCAGGGCCCCACTTTAGGTAATCTACAGGCAGTCAGGGCCCCACTTTAGGTAATCTACAGGCAGTCAGGGCCCCACTTTAGGTAATCTACAGGCAGTCAGGGCCCCACTTTAGGTAATCTACAGGCAGTCAGGGCCCCACTTTAGGTAATCTACAGGCAGTCAGGGCCCCCCCCTGCGGGTAGCCAGGGCCCCCCCTTTAGGTAGTCCGGGGGCCCCCCTTTAGGTAGTCCGGGGGCCCCCCTTTAGGTAGTCCGGGGGCCCCCCTTTAGGTAGTCCGGGGGCCCCCCTTTAGGTAGTCCGGGGGCCCCCCCTGTAGGTAGTCCGGGGGCCCCCCTTTAGGTAGCCGGGGGGCCCCGGTAGGTAGCGAGGGGGCCCCTGTAGGTAGTCAGGGGGCCCCTGTAGGTAGTCAGTGACCACATTACGTAGTTAATAGAAAAAAAAAACATCCACTAACCTCAGTACCGTTCCTGCCGCTCCCGGATGCTACCGCCGGCCTCTAACGCCTTCAGCCTGCCAGGGAGATCAGCGGAGCGCAGTGCTAGTGACGCTGACACCGCGCAGCCCCGGGAGTCGGGACATTAGTCCCCAACTCCCGGGCCGGTCTCTGAGCGCTCGGGACGCAAGTCCCGGGCGTTCAGTGACGGGATGCGCGGCCGGGCCCCGGGGAGTGGCGGCATTGCCTCCGGGGCCCACAGCAGCTCGGGGGGGGTGGGGGTGGTCCACCGGGGGATTCACCGCCGGCCCAGTCCGAGCCTGCATTCAAGTGCAATAGAAGCAGTCAGAGAACATACGACGTCTGCAGTAAAGCATCACTTATAATAACTTTATGGGTGAGGTAGATTTGAGTAACCAGACTTCATTTTTAAATTTGGGTTAAATAGGAAAAAGGGAATGGGATAAAAAAAGTAGCGATATACCTTAAACAGATAATGATATCAAATGGATTTGTATAAAATAACGTCCGCCATATGTATCGTATACCTTAGAAGCAACTGGTCTCCATTCAAGCCTTCTCCATAGGCTATATAGAAATTTCAATCATCAATGGTAGACCATATAACCGTATAATTTATTTAATTCTTTTTGTCCATAACTTATAGACCACAAAGTGCAGATAAAACATAGAAAAACATGGCTTCGGTATTATGTTCCCTTATCTTTTTTTTTTTTAAAACCCCCCTGTATGCATATAAACCGGGGGTTTAAAATGGGATAGCTGGGAGCGCAAGCAACGAGATTGAGGGACAAACCCTTGCTGCAAAACTTTTTTGAAGGGAGGTTCCTTTCTTTCTCAAGCTCATTTTGTTCAAGTTGACTTATAACCTACAGTAAAGTTTAAAAAAAAAAAAAAACATACGACCATAAAAACATTTCAAAAACGAAAAAAATACTTTACACAAAAAGCTTTTACATGTAAGTTTTTAAAATCTTCTTTCAACCAGGGCCCGCCGCAGAAATTTTTTTGGCCCCCTACAGCTGGAGCTCTGGGGCCCCCCCTCCCCCGGCCGACCCAACCCCCCATCTCCTCCCCTTCCCCGTCCCCTCCCGACACAGCCCCATTCCCCTCCCCACAACCATCGCCACACCAGAAAAATAAAAAAAAATGTTTTTGGTGTCACATGAAATAAATTTGCTATTTTGCCATTGTTTTTGGATTTAGTTCTTTCTGGGTTATACAAAGTCCACAAATACCTCCCAAAGTCCCCATTAAATGTTTTGGCAAAGCCAGATACCCCAAACCCAAAATTGCCAAGCAACATATACAAATTCTAAATAATACTGATTTGTCCCACCAAATGTTATTGACTAAACCCAGATCCAAATTAATACCACCATAGTTAGTGATTTTAAACCAACAAAAAAACCAATATTTCCCCATACGTGACCCTTAGTGGTAGAACCAGGGGACACAGGGGCTTCAAATGTTTCTTTCATTTAGGGCCTCACAGGGACATCTTGTCTGAGAGTCGTTCACTTTTTTCCTTTTCTTCTGTATTCGGGCCGACTCCATGATGATTCCCCCCGTCCACCACTCGTCCCTGTAGAATTTTTCAAACAAACACCCGAGACCCTCTTTTAGGCAGAATAGTTCCCCCCCTTAATTTTGGGCCCCCCTTTAGGCAGAAAAAGTCCCCTCCTGGGAAATTAGGACCCCCCTGTAGGCAGAATAGTCCCCTCCTGTAGATTTTGGGCCCCCCCCTGGCAAATAGCCCCCCTCCTGAGATTAGGGCCCCTTAGGCGAATAGCCCCCCCCCGTAGATTAGGCCCCCCCGTAGGCAGAAATTTCCCCCCCCCCAGATTTGGGCCCCCCTGTAAGCAGAATAGTCCCCCACTTAATTAGGGCCCCCCTGTAAGCAAAAATTCCTCCCACGTAATTAGAGCTCCCCTGAAGAGAATCGTCCCCCTCATATAGATTAGGGCCCCCTTGTAGGCGAAATTCCCCCCCCTTAGACGAATAGTCCCCCTCCTGTAAATTTGGGCCCCCCTGTGGAGAATAAACCCCCCTCCTGTAAATGGGCCCCCCGTAGGCAGAATAACCCCCTCCGTAATTAGGCCCCCTGTAGCAAATAGTCCCCTCCTGTAGATTAGGGCCCCTCTGTAGGCAGAATAGTCCCCCTTGTAGATTAGGGCCCCCCTGTAAGCAGAATAGTCCCCCCCTGTAGATTAGGGCCCCCCTTTTAGGAAAATAGTCCCCCCCCCGTAAATTTTGGGGGCCCCCCGTAGGGGAATAGCCCCCCCGTAGATTAGGGCCCCCCCGTAGGGAAATAGTTTTCCCCCAGCATAACCCCCCGTAGGGAAAAAGTTCCCCCCCAGTCATTATGGGGCCCCTTTAGGAAAATAGTCCCCCCCCAGTCTTAGGCCCCCCCGTAGGCAAATATTTTTCCCCCCCGTCATTATGGCCCCCCCTTTTAAAAAATAGTCCCCCCCCCCCATTCTTGGGGCCCCCCGTTGGCATTGTTCCCTCCCCCCCCCCGTATTTGGGCCCCCTTTAGGCGTCGTTTCCCCCCCCCCCGTATTAGGGCCCCCTTTAGGCGTAGTTTCCCCCCCCCCCCCCCCCCCCCAAATTATTAGGGGCCCCCCTTTTTGGGGGGTAGTTCCCCCCCCCCTAAATTTGGGGCCCCCGTAGCTGTATTTCCCCCCCCCAGTTTAGGGGCCCCCGAGCTTAAGTTTCCCCCTTCCCCATCCAGGGCCCCCTTAGCTGTGTTCCCCCCCCCCCATCCAGGGCCCCCTTAGCTGTAGTTTCCCCCCCCCCCCTCCAGGGCCCCCGTGTCGCGTTTTTCCCCCCCCCCCCATCCCCGGCCCCCCTGTTTCTGTTGTTTCCCCCCCCCCCTCCTGGGCCCCCTGTAGCGATCCCCCCCCCAGGGCCCCTGTACTGTGTCCCCCCCCCCGGGCCCCCTGAGCTGTAGTCGCCCCCCCCCCCCCCCCCCCATCCCCCCCCCGGGCCCCCGTAGCGAGTTTCCCCCCTTTCCCCCCCAGGGCCCCCGGGAGCTGTAGTTTCCCCCCCCCCCCATCCGGGCCCCCCGACTTTATTCCCCCCCCCCCCCCCCATCCAGGGCCCCCCCGTAGCTTTTAGTTTCCCCCTTTTCCCCATCCCGGGCCCCCCCGTAGCTTGTTCCCCCCTTCCCATCCGGGCACCCCTTAGCTGTGTTTCCCCCTTCCCCATCCCGGGCCCCCGGTAGCTGTAGTCCCCCCCCCCCCCCCAGGGCCCCCTGTGCTGTAGTCATCCCCACCAGGGCCCCATGTAGCGGTCGTCCCCCCCCCCATCCGGCCCCCTGTAGCTGTATTCCCCCCCCCCCCATCCGGGCCCCCTTAGCTGTATTTCCCCCCCATCCAGGGCCCCTGTAGCTGTAGTTTCCCCCCCCCTCCCGGGCCCCCGAGCTGTATTTTTTCCCCCCCCCCGGGGCCCCCTGTAGCTGTAGTTTCCCCCCCCCCCAGGGCCCCTGTCTGTAGTTTTCCCCCCCCCCCAGGGCCCCCCCGTACTGTAGTTTCTCCCCCCCCCCCCAGGGGCCCCCTTAGCGTATTTTTTCCCCCCCCCCCGGGGCCCCCCGTAGGTTGTTTTCCCCCCCCCCCTCCCATCCCGGGCCCCCTGTAGCTGTAGTTCCCCCCCCCCCCATCCCGGGCCCCCCCTTTGCTGTTTTTTTTCCCCCCCCCCCCCGGGCCCCCCGATGTAGTTTTCCCCCCCCCGGGCCCCCTGTAGCGTAGTTTCTCCCCCCCCCAGGGCCCCCTGTGCTGATTTTTCCCCCCCCCCCCCCCGGGCCCCCCGTGGTACTTTTCTCCCTGGCCGCGCTCCCCCGGGGGCTCCGTCCGCTCCCAAACCAAAAAAAGCAGGGTTGGGCCGAGAACGGAAGGGGGAGGCGGGGCGGTGACTCACTCCCCGCCCGCCTGCAGAGAGGGACGGCAGGGGGGGGAGCCCAGCCTCCCGCCCTTCATCTTAATTTTATCACGCCACGGACTGCTACAATTAAGAAGAGCCGCATGAAGCCAGAGGGGGCGGAGCTTCTTTCCCCCAGCGGCGCGCCCCCCCTGGCTTCACAGACCCCCGGGCCCGGTACAGCAGTATCGGTTGTACTGCCCTATTGGCGGCCCTGCTTGCAACAAACCATGCATGCTTGAGAAAGAAGGAACCCCCTTCAAAACGTTGCAGCAGAGGTGTGCCTCAGTCTCGTTGCTCCGCGTCTCCCAGCTATCCGCATTCAGACTGTTTACATACGGGGGGTTAAAATACAACCGGGGGCACTTAATTTAACCGAAGCCCTTTTTTTCTATGTTTACTGCACTTTGCAGTCATAAGTTATGGCAAAAAGATTTTTAAAAAATTATCGATCAAAAGGTTTGTTATTAACAAAAAAAAAGAGGGTGATTACAACTTTCGAATTTAAAAAAATTTAATTAAAGAACTCAATTCAAATCTGCAGACAACAGGCGAGTCGGAGTCTGAAGATGTGCACCGACTTGTTAAAAGACTTTAGAAGAAAAATCCCTTCAACATCGAACCAAAAATACTCCCCTAAAAAAGGTGCCTGGTCTGTAGAAAATAAGGTTAATGAGGTGAGTCACGATATTGTTGCTTCACTTGTCCTTCCAACAATGGCCTATATGCTATTCCCGGTTATAAAATAAAGTGGTCAGGCTGTTGATGTTACTCCCTACTGTGTTATCAGCAGGATGGAGCTTCTTGGGCTATGTCTACACAGCAAAATGTTATAATGGTGTAAAAAAAAAAATCCGACAGCCTTTTAACATCGGTGTACTATGGTTTTTGGCACGGGTTTGAGCAAAAAAGCGCGGTCGGTTCTCAGATTTCCCACAGGCCCAGGACATTGACTGTACCGAAATCCGATGGGAATCCGTCAGAAGATAGAACATGTTCCATCTTCCTGCAGAGGGCTGGCTGTTTAGAAATCCTACAGTAGAAAATCCGTGCTGTGTAGACTACAGGAAGTAACAGCCTGAAGCTGGTTGTGAAGAGCAAGCTCTATACAATGGCCTGGTGAGTACACCCCTTTAATGATTTTACATAAAGATAATTTCCATGAAAACAGGCATGTATATAGTTACATAGTTAGTACGGTTGAAAAAAAGACATATGTCCAACCAAGGGTGGAGAAAAATGTGAATGAAGGGAGGGGGATAGGGACTTTTTTAAACTTAGTTTTCCCGACTAATGAAGACTAAGGAACAAAGCAGTCAGTTTTAATTTTTTTTTGTAATTCTAAAAAAAATATTTTTCATTACATGTGCAGTCTAATCCAAATATTTTTTTTTTTATGTGTTAGAATTTATTCTATGATTTAGCATGCAAAGTACATTTGCCAAATATAGCAGCACAATACATCTTTGGGATAGTAGTCTGATGATTTTTAGCCCATGCTGGAAGCTGTACTTTCAAAGATGGTGAAAACTAAACATTATTAAGTTTGTATGGCAAGAAGAAAGACAGATGCAAAAATGTGTGTATTAACCTTTGTTATTGGACAGTATTAATAGATATAATGCAGACAGAATTGATTTATTTAAGCCAATATTGCACCTACTTTTGTGAGCTTGGTCTTCTATATCTTTCTGCAAACTCAACACACTGGTTAAATTTATAACCCTCCTTCTTGGTGCAGAGGCTGCAGTCATTGTCCTGTCTATCTCAGAGTCATCCATCTCCACATCAGAGTCTGCACGTGGCCTCTTCTTCCTACATAAAAGTAATAACTGGGTTTATTTCAATGAATAACAAAACAAACATAAAATACAATAATTGAATAGAACCCAGAAATAACAGCTTTCCACTGAGGAGTTTTTTTTTTTACATATAAGACACAGTCACATTGATGTTTTATTGTAGACTCTTATTAACTGGTAAAACATTATGATGTCAATGAATAGAGGCAGCACACTAAAAGACCTAGACAAATAAGTAGCTCTGGTATTACCTGGAGAGCACACTATCTGAAGATGTACTTGCTTCACTTTCTTCAAAATTGTCTGGACGCAGTTCACTTTCTTTAACAGTAGTCATAAAATCAGAAGCATCAAGCATTTCAAGATCGCTTATTTCTGTTGTGCTGCATTCTGGATTGGCTTTATCTTTTTGATCTTTTACAACTGGAATGGGTTCTAGGACACTGCATGGCTGCTGTTTTGGCAGAGGCTGAAGAAAAGCATCCAGCTTCTGTTCTCTTGCATCTGTGCGCACCATTTGATGGGCATACACTTTATCACCAGACTTGTGAATTGCAGTTGATGTACTGGCAGTAGGCTTCACCACTTCACTAGCAGATATAGATGCTCCGGGCAGTAATGTCTAATTAAAAAACATACAGAATAATAATCATTACAGCTAACAAGAACAATAGCTATGGGGCATACAGTATTAAAGAGGGTTTATCTTCTCTAAGTAGTAATGCACATAACACTAGTAAAATTTGGTAAATTACTTCTTAACTTGTGGGGCCAACCACTGGAACCCCCAGGGGCAGTTATGGATAATAACCCTTTTATCATAAAGCAGTTGTTCAACCATCACTACCTGTGTAAAATACATCCTGGAAGAATTTGATCCCAGTAGTTTGCTCTCAATGTGCTGCTGAACTCGTTCTATAATACTTTCTTCATGCAAAAAGTGGACTTCATGCTTTGTTGGATGTACATTTACATCAACATTCTGTGGAGCGATCTCCAAGCTGTAGAAGGCAGCAAAAAAAACCAAAAAGACAAGAAGATTAAAAAAAATATAGCATGTATGGACAAAAAAGTTAATACAGTAGTTTTTCTGTGACGTAGTTCCTTGCATAGGCTGGCATACGACTGACCACATCCTCTCTTATACGTATTATGGTATGGCATCAGATATGGAACTGTACTGGTTGCATTACTATTTCATACTGTGCACTAAGAATCAAATTACTGTGTGCTTGATTCCTTACTTTATTTAACAAGTGGGTCATAAAAAGTAGCAGAAAAAAAAAAGTTTAAGTTGTTTTTGAGTCTTTTACAAGACAAGCAAATAAAATGGACAAATGCTAGATTGCCATTTTGTACCAATTTACAATGCTGCAGCAATGACGACGGGGATGTATTAATCTTTGATTACTTACCAAATTTTACCAAAGCTTGCAATAACCCTCTATATCCCCACCTATCCATAACGGTAATCCTCTAATGACTATTTGGGGTTTTACAGATTTTTCTTTTTGTGGTCTCGATTTTCCAGGAGCCATACCTTTTCTGTTGCCATGAGAGCTTGTTCTTTGGAGGACAACTTCTAGTTTTTAACGCACCATGTATTAGGGAACCATAAAAAAATATTTTTGTTGGTTGAAGTTGGGAAAAGAACATCATGTGGTAAAAGTTACGTTAACTTTATTCTTTAGGTTAATTCTGGCAATACTCAATAATAAAGCTTTCAATATATTTTACTATTTTAAAAATACAATAACTCATCATAAGTTTGCTTTGCATTATCATATTCTAAGACCGATAACTTTATTTTTTTACGTCACTTGAGCTTAGTGAAGGCTCAATTTTTGCAGACTGAGCTGTAGTTTTTATTGGTATCTATATATACGACAATACGCACATATTTTTTTTCCTTTTACCCAAGTAAAATAGAATAAAAATGCTATTCTGCCTTTGGGTATTGTTCTTCTTTCTGTTGTGTCATTGGGGGACCGTGGGTATAGGCTGTTGTCAATGAGACTGCTGCATTTTTTTAAAATTTTTTTTTTAGTTATATTTTTCTCGCTCTCTCAGGTTGTGATGAAGGTCTCACTCCTCACCAGTCATGGAGGGTCGTCATCGTGGTCTCCACTTTAGACATAATCCCCCGAGGGTGTCAGAACTACAACAGATTCCAAATGCCAGTAGCACACTATCAACTAAAAAACCATCCAAAATACATAGGAATATTTGAAAAAAGCATTTCTGCTACTTGGGATTTCATGAAAATTTGGGGTTCTTAGTTCACACTTTTGATCAAAACTGCTTAAGCCCACCTCCCGATTTAGTCAATGGGACCCCAATGCAGGTGGGTCCTAAAACTAAACGTTACCACTCATTGGATCCTGTCCAGACTTCCATACTTCAGGGAGTGAAAGAACCAGCTAACTGTGCCCACTGCACGGATTTAAAAAACTGTGAAGGTGGGCAGAGTGCAAAAAGCCAATGAAGGCAACCACTCCTCCATACATAGACTAAAAGACAGTATTTGTCTCTGCATATCCAAAAAACCTTTTTCTTGAAAAAAAGGAGTATAGGTGCACACTGGTGCGGCAGTAATATACATAAACATTCCAAATGCCAGTTGAACACTATCAACTAAAAAACCATTCAAGGTACATAGGAAAGTTTGAAAAAAGCATTTCTGCTACTAGGGATACATGAAAATTTGGGGTTCTTAGTTCACACTTTTGATCAAAACTGCTTAAGGCCACCTCCTGATTTCGTCAAGGGGACCGAATTGCAGGTGGGTCCTAACACTAAACGTTACCTCTCATTGGAGCCTGTCCAGACTTTCATACTTCAGGTTTTTGGATGTGCAGAGCCAAATTAGTTTGTGTATGGAGGAGTGGCTGCCTTCATTGGTTTTTGCACTCCGTCCACCTTCACAGGTTTTTAAATCAGTGCAGTGGGCTCAGTTAGCTGGTTCTTTCACTCCCTGAAGTATGGAAGTTTGCTATACAATATATTTAAAGGATGCTATGCAATAACTTTCTATTACTCTCCTCCATGAGAAGAGTCATTATATTGGAAGGTTTCCATCTTTGCATATAGGTGATAACGGTCTGTTACCTCTCATATCCTCAATTTATCTTTGTGAACTAGGATGTTGCATTGCACTGAAGTAGGAGTGCATATTACTCTCACCTGCACACCGAGTTCTGCCACAGTTTAGCAGTCATTTCTGTTCTCCCCTTCCGTTGAGGGCGATATCATGTTTCAACAGGCCCCCCTTCTGTGCCAGATGGTGCATGCTTTCTACCGGTTAAACCAAACGTATGCCGTTCCTGGTTTCCCAGTAGCTGTATGGTCAGGCTACATCGATTTGTTCTTTTATTACTGTAGGACAGTGAGCTTTTTCTTCTTAAAATCTGTTTCTATTGAGCCGTATTGGACAGTCTTCATCAGAGCGGGCAACTTCCTCAGTCTTTGTACCTTCTAAGGAATGCTGACCCAGTTGCACGTATATTTTCTTGCAGTGTGACCAGACCCACCTCTTGAACAGATCATGTAACAGGGTCCAGGTTGGACATTCCTGACCCGCACTGTAGCGTCATACCCTTCCTCAGGGAGTTGACATGGTCATCCTTGATTATTATGAAACGGTCTCACTGCAAGATGATGTCTATAATATTCAATAGTTTTTTACATGCTAAGCAGATGGTTGTCATGGAGGACAGTCCTAACTCTGTGGCCCAGTAGACTCTGTAGCTCCTGGTTACTGTTCTTTTCTTCATCAAACTCGCTTTGACATATTTTAGGGGAGTCTTTAAGGATAGAAATTTGACAGCACGCCAAGTTGTATGATGCAACAATGGAGCTGCTCCATTCTCTCTGGGCTACGGCCCGTTACCTCCATCCACAAGTTCACCTACTTGTGACTTATTTTGAGAAAGGTCACACTTACCGAAACGTCAATATCAACTGATTAGTCACTATTTCTGTATATATCTTGTTTGGAGCGTGTTGAATAAATTTGGAAACCTTGTTGCATCATACAACTAGGCGTGCTGTCAAATTTCTGTCCTAAAAGACTGTCTTGCTTATTGACTAGCACCCACGGAATAGCCATTTTCTACATATCCTCTGTGAGTGCCATCCATTCTTCACTTGTATATTTTAGGGGAGTGACACAGCCCAATTACGCATTTTCTCACCCAGTGCACTCAAACTTAGTTCCTCATTCAAGGGCTAATTCTTCCCTGGGGAAGAAAATTCATACTCAAGATTTGCCAGGCCATTTGTCTTAGACAATACAGATGACTCAAGCTGTCATGTGTCCCAGAATTAGGGCTTATCAATACATAGAAGTAGCCAGGTTTCTAGCCATGCCCCGTATTTTGCCTGTACTCTTTTCCCTCCAAGTCTACATTCACGAACCTTTGTTTTTGTCCTGGCATTGCTCGGTCCTCCCTTGCTATGGCAAACACTTATCTTCAGGAATCTCAATCCAGTCTTCTTTCATGGGGGTAGATGCTGTATGACCTTTAGGTGTCAATGTGGGCCTTTCCGATTTCTAGCCTCCAGACTATTTGTCAGTTTTTCTTCCTAGCCTTGTATTGGGTATGGTCTTCTCATCTAGAGAGTTACGGTTTCTGTTCTTCAGTTCTAAAATGTTTGGGGGTCCCTTAAGACATGAGGTCTTTCCACCTCTAAATCTAGAGTGTAATGGACTGGTCCTCATAGGAAGTTGTCATAGCAGCATACCAATGCAAGTTATCTAGGTCATGTAGCTTATGGACAGCATTATACCCATTTACAAATCCAAGGGCTATCATCCTACCTTTTTTGTTGTTTTTTCATTGCAGCATCTCCCATAGGTCCCTCCTTTTGGAGGATGTCCCTCCTTTCTACTATTTTCATGTTGTGGGAGTTTCTTTTATTCCTCCTTTACACAGTATTCTTCACTCTCATTTGGGGTTGTTGTTCTACAAACATATGTGGGGCCACTATTTTCCATGTTATCTTTTTTTTTTTAAAAACCTTTTTACTGTCCCCTCCACATTTACACTGGGAAAAAACCCACCCTTATATTTTTGTTTTTTTCATACCTTTTACTTTTCCAAATAAGCCATATCCCACTGTGGGGCTTTAGAAATTTCCACCCCCGGGTTTTTTAGTTTTAACCCCTACAGGGGCCCTTAAAATTTCTTTTCCCATCCCATTGCTTTTGGGTTTTTCCCCGGCGGGGGGCCCCCCTGTTTTTCTCCCCCTGACCAAAAGCCAAAATCACCCCTCTCTGTTTTTTTTTTTTTCCCAGTCTCGCATTTTCTAATTTGTTTTTTTTCTTTTCTATGGGTTTTCCCCCTTTTTCCTCTTCCTACCCTTTGAATTAAAACATTGTGGGGTTTTTGTTTTTTAAAACCCCCTCCTTTTTCCCCCAGGGGTTATTTTTTCTTTGTCCCGGGTGGAATTTTTAAAGGGGAAAAAGCCGGGTCTTCCCCTTCTTTACTTATTTTTTTTTCCCCAATTTCTGTGGGGGCCCCTTGGGCCCCGTGTCATTGAGCTTCTGCCTGCAGGGGGGTTAAGGTTTGCAACCTTTCTTTTTTCTTCCCCTCTTTTTACCGGGTGCCTTTTTTATCGTTTTTTTTTTTGGGTTTTTTAAGGTTCCTTGGAAATTTTTCCGCAGGTTTCCCTTTCCCCAGATCTTGTTTTTACCAAAAGGGGGAATGCTTTTGGGGAAATTCCCAAAAACATCCCTTTTTGAAACCGAAAAAGGTTTTTTTTGTGTTTTGGGGGGAAAAAGGGGTTTTCAAACTGTTTTTTTGGGAACAAGTTTTCCCCACTTTTTTTTTTCGGGGGCCCTTAAAAAATCGCTACATGTTTAAAGCTAAACCTTTTTTTCGAGACAAACAACTTTTAAAATTTTATTTTAGGGAAATTTCTTGGGTTTCCCAAAATTTTTTACATTTTTACTGTACTTAAATCTCAGGAAAAATTTTCAATCACTTATTTCACCCTGCCTCCTCGGCACAATCCAAAATGGGGTAGGGGCCCTATTCCCAAAAAACCCTCACATTTCTATGAAGTTTTAAGTGGCATCTCGGGTCACTTAGATGCCAAAATTTGGGAAACTGGCCCTCTTTTTAGGGTTAAAAGGGCCCGGATTTGTTCTCTCCTTTACCCCCACCCCGGGTGCTGGATATAAATAAAAATTTTTTAAATAAAGGGGAAAACCTCTGCTTTACAGCCTCTCACACATTTGAAATGTTTCCAGAAAACCCAAAGCGGGACCCTTTTCTTAAAAAAGGGGTTTTTTTTTTTCCACCTTAATATTTTTAGAAGGACAGGGCCCCATAATCCCAAGAAAGAGGACACGCCTTTGGGGGAATTTTCCCATTTCCATGAAGGGGTTTTTACTGCATTATAACAAATGATATAAAAGTAACAAGTCAAAGTACCATTCTTGCAAATACCAGGACCAAGGTTTTCCAGTAGAATTTTTCCTTTCTCCCATAGTGCAATTTAGTACCACATCTTCCCCAGATAAGAAACTATATTACTAAAACCTCCAATTTTAATATAAAAAAAAAGATTCATTAGACAAACCTGATTTTTTCCCCCTTATTTTGCGTTTTAAAGTTTTTATTAAAATTTTTTGTCATTTGTTGAACAGGTTTTTTCATTTTGGGAAAAATTTAAAAGGTTTTCTTTTAATGGCAAGCTAAAGCATTTGTTTTGGCATTCTTTCATTTAAAAAAATTTGATTTTAGCAAAAATTTTTCTAACTGGGTTTCCCCATAACGGATAGGGGAATAGTTTTTTTCCCCAAAAGCCCAAAACAACGAGAAACCAAAATGCCCCCAAAAGAAACTTCTAACTGGGTTTAATTGGGTTTCCCGCTTCCTTTTTTCCACATTTAGTAGGGAAACCCAAAACCCCTGCAAATCAAAAACAAAAAAACAAGAAAACCCGTTTTTTAAGATGCTCTTTCCCCAAAAAAGGGGGCCCAATTATTAAAGGGGGGCATTTTCCCTTTGCAATTAAATGATTGTTCACTTGAGGCCCGATTGATCTTACTTTTTAAAATTGCCAATTTTCAAGGGGGCAACTTCTATTTTAAAAAGCCCTTGCTTTCCTGAATAAAAGAAAAAAGGATTTATTTTCTTTTGGGAAAAAAGCAGCAAAAAAGTCTCTATGGCTTTCTTCAATGCTTTTTTATTAAAAAGTCTTTCTGTAAATACAAAAGAAAATTTTTAAAAAAAGGAAAAAAAATTACTAGAGGGGGGTTTTTTTTAATTTAAAAACCCTTTTAAAAAATTTAGCAAATTTAAAAGAGGAATATAAAAGTATAGTACAAAAACTAGATTTTTCTGTCAAAATTTTAAAAATTTTTGGGTTTATGGGTTTTAAGGAAAATCTAAATTAAAGTAAATTTTTTGGACTAAAGGGCACAAAAACCTAAAATTTTTTCGAAATCGAAAGTGCCCCTTTTCCGTTTTTCCAAGGCCCTTTTTTCCGAGATTTGTGCGGCCCTAATTTAGGCCCAAAATCCGGGTGAATAAGGGGGGGCACGGGGCGGGGGGGAGGGGGCCGGGGCCCGCTCCCGGGGCCCCCTAGACAATTTTTTTGTTTTTCGGGGGCGTCCGCGCCTAAATAATTGCTTTCACTTTTTCCCCACGCGGCGGATTTGGGGCCCATGCGGGGGGGGGGAGCGAAAGGATTTCCCCTGTTTTTCCCTGAACATGATTACCGGGAATTGCTTTCCGGGACTGGCGGTACTGAATCAAATTGGGGGGGGCCCTTTCGGGGCCCCAAAACGCCAAAAAAATCTGGAACGGGGGCCTTTTTAGTCGGTGCGCCCCTTTTATATAACAATTCTTTTACTTTTTATTTTCAGTCTTTGTTAGGAACGTATTTTAAAGCTAATTTTGTGACACGGAAATTTTAACTGTTTGCAACTGATTTACGAAAAGAAATTTTTCGGGGTTTTTTTTCCCAAAAAACAGTTTCAAAAACAGTTCAAAAAAGTTCCACTGGGGCCCTTTTTTCGCCGCCCGGGTTTACAACCCAAATTCTTTTCAGGGGTGATTTCCTCCCCAAATAAGGCACCTTAAGTGGGAGGACCCTTGTAAAAACCGGCGTATTTTCGGGGGTGCAATCCGCGGCGGGAATTTCGGCAGAAAAAAGAAGGGAAAGGTATTTTCGGGTACCAAGTCAGGGAAGCGTCACTACGTGCGGGGGATACGTACAGCTCGTGTGCAAAAATTTTTGTTTCAACATTTTCTTGCATTCAATACCGTACTGAAAATTTTTTTAAAAACCCCCTTTTTAAACCCAAAAATTTCCCTTTAAGAGACCCTGATTTTGATGCTGAATTTTTTAACTTTTTAAAACTATGCATGCCCTAGAAGGGATGGAAAAAAAGAGCACTCCAAAAATTCAACATTAATGAATTAAAAGGTGCGTAAGTGGGGGGAAACCCAAAAAAGCCCTTTGCCAGGTTTAAAAACACCAAAATTTAATTTTTAAGGGAAAAAAGCAAGGTGGCCCCCATCTAACAAACTAAACGTGGGTTATTGAAAAAAGAAGCCAGCTAAAGCTCTCCACTTTCTATTTTAAATCAAAGAAAAGGGATTCACCCAATGGAATTCAAGGGCTTTCAAGGGGGTTTCCCTTTACTGCCCTTTTTTTCATGAAAAGCGTAATTCTCCATCCGGGACCCGAACTTTCTGTCCCCAGCACTGCCAAAAGGGGGTTAAAAAAAAAAAAATAAAAACTCCATTTTCCGCACCCAACTAACCAAGAAAAAGTGAAAAAATATCCACCAGAAAAAAATCACTAACATGGATGAGGTCCCCCTCATTTTTTAATCCCTTAATCGACTGTTGAGAAAACAGGGCCCCGTACGGTTTTTCTATACCCGGGGGGAAACCCCAGGACATGAAAAGTCCCCTTTTACTTTGGGTTCTTTCCCTTTACTTAAACCCAAAACTAAAACCATTTCATTTTTTTTAAAAAGGGAAACTTTAAACCCAAAAAACAGTTTTTCCCGCTGGGGTAAACATCAAAGGGTAACCCCAAAAGGGGTACAGGAAAAATATGATTGGGATAGGCTATGTCAAGGGAAAACCGGGGGTTTAATTTTTTTACCCAAACCCCATCCCTATTGGCTTTTGACTCCTGCGTCCCATTTAAGATAAGGGCAAAGCCCAATGAAGAAAAAAAATTCACTTTCTTTCATTCCGGGGGATTAACCAAAAAGCTCCAAACCCTTTGATATTTGTCAAAAAGGGGGGTTTAAAAAGGGTTTAAATTGCAAACTGATGGGGGGTTTTTATGAAAAAGGGGACCAAAAACATTCACCAAAACAAAAAAGGGAACGCCGGGGCCCGTTTCCCCCTATGTTTCAAGTGGATCGTGGTCCGGGAGAAGGGGACAGCCTCGTAATCCAGCTTTTAAAAGGGTGGAAAACATCACTGAAGAGCTAAGCACAGCAAAGAACTAATCAATAATGAAGGGGGCCCCCCAAGCTTTATGCAAAAACTTGGGAACGGGTTTTAAATCTGACACTGAAGATGAAAAATTTGGGGGTTTGTGGGGGGAATGAACTGAAAAATACTGTAAGGGGATTGATTTTTGTTACAACTTTTTCAAGTTTTAAGTTATTTTGAAAGGGGTTTAAAAAAGTTTTGGGTTTCACTCTGAACTTTTTTTTCTTTTAAAAGGCCGCGCCTTTAGTCCGGGTTGGGCCCTTTTAAAAAAAAACGGGGGCTCAATGTTAAAGGGGCCCTTTTAGCCGGTTCCCTTATAATCCGGGGGCGCCCTTTTAGTCCGGGGCGCCCTTAAAGTCCCGTGCGCCTTATATCCCCAAAAATACGGGAAAATTCCCCTTCGGTTTTCCCAAATTAAAAAATTTAAATTTCCCTCAATATTAAAATGGACATGACAAATGTTAGAGCAAAAAATCATCTTTTTTTGGTGGACTTACCATTTATAAACAGGAGGAAAATGCATTTTTTCATTGAATAGTTGGCATTGGTTACTTTCCCCTTTTATCTTAAAGGGCCCAAATTTGCTTTTTTACCCCCTTTAATTACTCCCTTGGTATAAAAATTTTAAAAAAAAAAACCTTAAAGAATTAAAAAGCAAAAACAATTAAATAAAAACTAAATAAGTAAACACCTATATCAAGTACTTTACTGAGGGAAAAAAAAAAAAAAAAAAAAAAAAAATCAGACTCAGAACATAAAATGCAATTTTTACATATTTATCTCTACTTCTGTAAAACTAGTAAACAAAAACTATATAAAATTGATATTGTTGTATTTGTTCTGTCCTGGAAAGTGAAGTCATCATGTCGTTTATGCGATAAACGTTGTAAAAATAAAACAAAAAAAACACCAGCGGAATTGCTGTTTTTTTGGCGTTTTTCCCATTTTCACTGCTCAATAGTACAAACCCCCCCCCCACCCCAAAAAAAAACCTGTGGAACACCTGTGGGCCCAAAATGCACAATACACCTCGTGAGGTGTGTTGAACCCAAAATGGGGTGACTTCTGAAAGGCTTAATCTGTTCTGGTACATTGGGGGCTTTGCAAACGCGAAATAGCACCAACCAAAATCTGCGTTCCAAAAGCTATTGCAAACCCTAGTGGTGAAGCAAAAAGTGTTATTCAAAATGTGACAAATGGCTAGTAAATGTATAAACCCACTAATGTCATTAAAAAATAAAGACATTTAAAAAATAATGCCAATGTACAGCAGACAAACGGCAGATGCTAGTTTTGATATTTTTTCACAAATAAACAAGAAATGTATCGACCAACTCAAAGCACTGTGTCACGAGAAATTCTTTGAATCACACGGATAGGAAAAAGTATTAAAAAGTTATTGCCACATGAAGTGACATGTCAAAAACTTGTAAAACAGGGCTTTGTTAGGAAGGTCAAAGCGGACTCCTTTGGTAAGGGGATTAAATAAAGGGAATATGTTGATCATTTTTTTTTTTACCAATTAAAACAAAATACTGATACATATTCTTTTTTTCTTAGCAATTTTTATTTTCTGATTGCACATTTTGCTGTCTATATATGATTATAGTGGCAGCCTTCTTGCCTGAGCTGCTTTTAACAGCATTTAGACAATTGTTTTACTGAAGCTACATGGATATAGGATTCTGTGAACAGGAGGGTACCCACTGACTTCTATAGGAGAGATTTCTAGACATGCTCTGTGACCTGGGAAGAAGTCACTGGGCAGGGTGGGAAAGAGGGTCAGCTATGACTATCTGCTATCGTAAATTGTGGATCCATTGTTATCTATATGTATACACTGAGTGGCAACTTATTAATCAAATGCAATTTATTCTATCAAAACAGTAGCACCACGGCTTATGATAAGAACAGGCAAAGTTACTTGCGCTTAGTAGTAGAGCACTCGGTGATCCGACAGTCCATATTTATGGAAAAAAGTCACTTATGCAGCCGCATAGTGGAGAGTCTCCACTCGTGTCCAGGAGTACGCAATGGAGTGTCCAGCGGGACAGGCGGGCAGTGAGCGCCGGCGCGCGACGTTTCGAGAGGCACCTCCTCTCTTTCTCAAGCGTGAGACGCTCCACTATGCGGCTGCATAAGTGACTTTTTTCCATAAATATGGACTGTCGGATCACCGAGTGCTCTACTACTAAGCGCAAGTAACTTTGCCTGTTCTTATCATAAGCCATGGTGCTACTGTTTTGATATAATAAATTGCATTTGGTTAATAAGTTGCCACTCCGTGTATACATATGGTTTTCAAAGGAGGGAGTTGCAGATCTCCTTACTGAGTGACGGGTGTAACCGACAATAACAATATAGCTACCAGTATATACCGTTGGTCCATTGTTATCTAAACACACTGGTGTCCCCTTTCATTGTAATCCCGCCTGAACACATAATTAGGAGACTGCTGAAAAGCTTCCTCTGCAGAACAGGAAGTGTCAGACTATTATTAGACCTAGTGGTCAAAGTGAAATCTGTTACATGTTTAACATAAAAGCATGAGTTTAACAAGAAGTCTTTTTCTTTTGACACATTCCCTTTAAGAACATTTGAAGCAACAGAAAAATGACTGTAAAGGGATTAACTTGGAGTTTAAAGATTTGATAAAACAGTATAAACATAATTAACATTGAAAAGATATTCCACTATCTTCATGTGTTTCTTTTTTTCCTTTTGCCTCATTATTTATCTATCATAAGATCCAATTTTTACTGCTTGTGGGGGTTTCAGTAGTTCTCCAGCATCTCTTTCCTACAAGTCCCAGACTGCACTGTAATCTAGGACTTCCCTCCACAGTTATTACTGCTAGACATTGTACTGACATGAGTGGAGTAATCTCTCCTAGCTCTGTTCTTGCTATCATGATAATAATGATGAACTCATGAGTCACTGTGTAAACTGTACAGAGCTGCAATCATCATTTTCATGACAGCGTACATAACCCCCTGCTCTCTACTGCTGTCCACTGCTCCCATTATGGTTAGTAAGTACTGCCAGCTGGACTCAAAGATATACAGTTCCCCCTCCACTGTAATTACTCGAATGCAATTACTTCTATTCACTTGCAAACTACAGGCTGGCAAGAGTGAATGCAGCCAGATCATTCTATGCTAAGGTCACACCCAGAGTGATGACAAAATGTTCATGGAGACCATGTGATCACTGAACGTCACATGGCTAGCAGGAGGCAGGGGGGAAGGGAGGACAGGGCTTTTCTCCCGGTTCTGCACAGCATGACAGGTAGATAATAAGTATAAATTACAAAGTTTAATATAATACAGTTGTGAGCCCTATAACAAAATAAAAAATATAGTCCCGTAGAACCCCTTAAACCAAAGATTATCAACCCATAAAATGGTTATCTTAAATAGACAAACACTGATCTGTGCTACTGCATCTTTTAAACATTGATAAACTGGCAGGATATTCCACCAGCCTAAAATAAATATGAATTTCTCTCCCTTTACATTCAGGGCATTGTCTTTAGTACTTCACAATTTATATCTATTTAATGACGGATTCAGTACCTGCTCACAGCATTTCCAAATACAGTTCTGATATTGTCAACAGTTGTTGCGTTTGATAACGTTCGCACATCAGCCATGGTTTCACCTTGCTAAGGGAGAAAAGTATAAGTCTACATAAGTTGTAGATTTAAAAAAAAAATAAAAAAATGACTTTAATATTAAGCATACATGAATCGCTCTAGAATCAAAATAAACACAATAAATTCTCTCTCTTTACCCTAATTATAAAAAAGTTGATTTAATTTACCAAACACAGAAACCCCAAATTTTCCAGTTCTACATAAAGATGTCAGTGATTACAGCATGGAATACTACATTAACTTCCACAAAGTGAAGGAAAAGAAAAGTATTGTATATAATGAATAATGGAAGCAACGACGAGAGCAAAAAGTGACAAATTAAGGCAAAAAATGAAAAAAGAAAAAAAAAAAAAAACAGGAGTGATGTGGACTAAAACCAATGAACAATTATATAAATACAAAAAAGACCAAGTTAGGCTATGTTCACACAGCGTAACTGCGGCGCGAAGAGTACGCGACGCAATACGCCTGGTGTTTTGGGAGTCGCGCTTGTCAGCGCGCATTTCCAAAGCACGGGGGAGGGCCGGCACCCCGCCAGCCTCATTGACATGCATTACTCGCGGTGCGTAATCGCTGCAAATAATTGACATGTCACTTATCTCCTCGCGCATACAATATGATCGTATTGTACGCGCAGGGGGACGCGGCATAATCCAGAGGTCTCGATGAGAGCTAAGGATTACCGTAATTGCAGGGAGCATTTCGCCGCGTATTAAGCGCAATACGCAGCGAAATACGCCCGCAATTACACCTCAAAATAAGCCGTGTGAACATACACTTAGTCAGCACATCCAAACTACGATGAAACAAATATTTTGATGCACGTTTTAGTAGCTAAAATGCAAAAAGCAAACATACTTAATAGGTACAGCAGCACTAAGCAGGCGCTAAGCCATACGCAAACATCACTGCTATATTTACTGGATGACTAAATTTAAGGTTCTTCGCATGCATTTTTATTGTACGCCCATGTACCACATCTACAACCTGACCTCCACTGTAGATAAGATGGTGTTACAGTCTAAGGCAGGGTTCACACGGCTTATTCACAGCGTAATTGTGGGATGTATTTCGCCTGCAATTACGCCGTGTGCTCGGGAGTGTAGGCATTGTGCGAGCGGGAAGAGGAGACGTAATCCATAGTTCTCTATGAGAACTGTGGATTACCGTAAATACTGGGATGTATTTCGCCCGTATTTGAGAGCAGTACGGCACGAATTACGGGCTGAAATATGTCCCAGTCATTGCCGAGTGAACATAGCCTAATAATTTCGGTCAACATTAAAAGGGGTGGTGGCGGTGGTTCTGTGACTAAACAACTTGTTTGTCCTTTGGGGAATGAAAAAATAGAAGGAAAAACAAAAACAACACTTATAAACCCTTTCTTTCCAGTGCTGTGGCCTTCCCAGTGATCCTGGCAGAAGAGGTTACTGTTCAGTCTTCACGTGAACCTGGAGCCATTCGAAGGCATCAGGGGTTACGTGCTGCGGCCCACGACTGGCTCCAATGTCATGTGAAGACTGAACCATGACATCATCTGGCAGGACCACTGGGATGGCCGTAGGGCTAGAACAAGAGGGCTAACAAGCTAATTATTGTTTAACATGCCCGGCTGGACTTGTGGGCTCTCTTATATCATGGAACACTAATTTGTAAAAAAAAAAGGAGCCCAGACACGTGATCAAGAACATCAGATATATCTTGAAGTGGTACACCCATCTTTGCAATCTCAAGAGAAATGTTCCAACACAACATGCGTAAACAATTCTGTGTGATAAATAGTGCCGTTATTAGTTGGAAATTTTGGCTCGTTTAAGACCAGTTTTTGGGTTAGGTCATGTAGGTAGTAAATAGAATTACCATATATTGTGCTTTTTTCCTTGAAGAGAAATAAAAACTAACCTTCTTAACAGAGAAGCTTACTCCTGCGTTATGGATGGCATACCTACGGAGAAAAGAAATAAAATAACATCCCAAAGTATAGTCCACTTCCCCCCTCCAAGTCCCAAATAACTCATTAATGTTATGATTCATGTAGCATTATACTATTTCCAATTCAATATTATGGGGAAAAAAAACACTACCTGCTCACTACTTCCACTATTCTTGCATGTTCTTCACTTGCACTCTTGAGAGCTTTCCGTCTTGTAGAGACATTATAAAATAGGTCTTCAACCTGAAAACACATTTTCGAGTTTGAAATAAACTTTCCTATGGTGTTAAGACGAGTGTACAGGATTGAATTGCAGTTATTTTACATACCGTGATCTGGGTCCCTTGATTGCCAGCACATGGTTTAGGAGGGGCTTTCAGTTTTCCATCTGAGTAACTTGCTCTGTCAAAGCAAGTTTGGAAAACTGCTTAACATCACATTACACTAGGAAAAGGGATACTGATCCTAGATGCACGTACAAGACAGAACACCTTGTGATCGGAGTAAGCAAATCTACAATGAAAACCTTATTTGGGTCCAAAGCGACTACCCACATTATTCTGGGGGCTGCAATGCTAACTATTGCAGAGGATATCCACTAGGGAATATGAGAGACGCAACACTAAATCTTTGCAAAAACAAAAAGGAAATGGGTTTTCCCGATGAATTTTTTCCTACCTGTAGGCACATTTTCCATCTGCTGTCTTTGTCGTTATGGTAACATGAGCCACATGACTGATGCTTGCTAATGCCTGTTGATATAAAAATCAATAAGCAATTAAAAATAGCTAAGCAGTAAGCAGAAATCTGGTTGGTTGTCATAGACAACTACTTCACTTTTACATTGCATTCGTTTTCATACATCTCCTACACTATATCTACAGATGTCTCAGGTTACCAGCCAAAGGGGCAAAAATAAATCAAATCTTGGCTCTATGGATTCACTTGATATATCATCTCTTAACCTATCAACAGCCCTGAAAAGAATCATGGGACTCCATGTCCAAGTCAGAGTGTATGTTGCATGATCTTGTTCAGAGTTAATGACTGGCTAAAAGAAGTCATGTAATACACCACACGACAAGTCACTGGATTTTGGGTATGTTCACACGACTCATTTGCTGGGCGTACTTCAGCGCTCATCAGTGAGTGCTATGACAAGTCGGCGTATTCCCCGATGCACAGTACTCCGACATGGGGGAAAACGAAAGTGATAGGAGTCCGGGCCACTGTGCTGTTGAAAGCATGCACTTTTAACAGCAGGTGTATTGCGGCGCACACAGGTACATGACGCAATACGCTGTGTGAACTCAGCCTTAGACACCTAGAACAACTTTTACTAGTAATCCATTAAAAACCAGGAATAAAAAGACAGGAAAGTGAACAATGTCCCATTCTAATAATAAATAAATAAATATATATTAATATATATATATATATATATATATATATATATATATAGACTCTGTGGAATATATAAAATAAGGGGAAATATAACAGACCTTTCCTCAACATAAAGCCATCTTGAATTCTTTTGTTTTAAACGACTTTGCATGTTAACAAGATAGATGTTTATCAAGAGATTATGTAATGAGTCATGAGTACTGTCTATATTTACTATCTCAAACTGGGATATATATATATAAGACAGACTGTGATCTAATAAGTCAAATCCTACAACTGAAAGTAGACAAACAAGTGACTAAGAGCTTAGCTACAAATCATGTGATGTGCTTTTTCTTTTACCCCTTTTAACCTCTTAACTACATCTGGCGTACCTGTATGTCATGGTCAGGAAGGGGCTCCCGCACATTAACATAAAAGTACGTCATGAGGGTCGTGTGGGCTCTCAAGTGATGCCTGCACGATCGCAACATGGGACCAGCTGCATATTAAGGCAATTAACTGCAGCGATCTATCGTGGCAGCTAAGGGAAAGACGGAGAGAGAGCTCCCTTTGTCCCCCTCAGCACTGCCGCAATCTAATCATGGCTGCTGACAGCTTCATTAGCAACCCGGAAGCTTTACAAAGGCTCCCGGGCTGCCTGTGACATCACTATGCCCCTGTGGGCATGGCCTGGCACTTCTGCTTTGTGCTGCTCTCCACTGTATCAGTGATCTTCAGATTACTGATACAAGTCCCCTATGAGGACAAGTAAAAAGAAAAAGTGAAAAAGTAAAAAAAAAAAAAAAAAAAAAAAAAAGTAAAAAGACAAATAAAAAATAAAATAGAAACAGATACACTGCCTTTTCCCCCTTTACAAAGGCCAATCACCTAAATAAACAAAAAAAAAAAAACAGAACCTAAAATCAAAAATAAAGTATGCATATTGGTATTGCCGCGTGTGTAACAACCCACCCTATAAATCTGTCAAGGTATTTACCTGCATAAACAAAAAAAAAAAAAAAAAAAAAAGTCACAGAATTGAGATTTTCGTTCATCCCGCAGCACATAAAATGGAATAAAAACTGATCAAGACGACATAAAAACACCAAAAGTAGTACTAATAAAAACGTCAGTTCATCCCGCAAAAGAGCCCTTACACAACTCTGTATACAGAAAAATAAAAAGTTATGGCTATCAGAAGATAGTACTGCATAAATATTGTTTTACACAAACATTTTTTTTTAAAGTGCTTCAGCATAAAAAATATAGAAATAGAGTATATGCCCCACAGAGTAAAACTAACTTGTCACATATACAGCAAGGTGAGCGCTGTTAAAAATAAAAAACACTACTAGGATTGCAGTATTTTTTTTACCCTGCCTTTCAAAAGATGGATTTAAAAGCGAACAAAAAGTCTTGTCTCCTCAAAACTGATAACAATAAAATCATCAACTCATCCCTCAAAAAAACAAGCCCATACGCAGCAAAGTACAAAAAAAAAAAAAGTTATAGACTACGGCGATGCAAAAACGAGTTTCTTTTAGAATACGTGTTTTTATTGTGTAAAAGCAGTAAACCGTTAAAAAAATACAAATTGAGTATCGCTGTAATCATAATCGACCTGCTGAGTAAAGCTAGCTTGTCATTTATGGCCGCAGTAAAAAATAAAAAACACTACCAGGATTGCTCCATATACAGAATAAAATAAAGAAGTTATAGCTATATAAAATTTATATCATTGCAATTATTCCGACCCACATAGTAAAGTTATCCTGTCAATACCGCACGGCGAACTCGGTAAAAATGAAGCCCAAAAACAATGGTGAACCCGTGTTTTTTTCCACCATCTTCATGGCCCAATGCTAAAGCAAATATAAACACCTGTGTGCCCAAAATGCACAATACACCCCTAGATGAGATCCCTGAGGGGTGTTAAATCCATAATGAGGTGACTTCTGGAAGGTTTCCCCTGTTCTGGTACTTTGGGGGCTTTGCAAATGCGACATGGCATCCGCCAAAATCTGCATTCTAAAAGCCAAATAGCGCTCCCTCCATTGTATGCCTTGCTATGCGCCCAAACAGCATTTTGCACCCACATATAGGGTACTGCCAAACTTGGAAGAAATTGCGTAACACATTTTGGGATACTTTTTTTCCCCAGGATTCCTTGTAAAAAAAAAAATTAAATATTTTCCGCTAAAATTGCAGATTGTTGGCAAAAATAAATGTTTACATTTTCACAGTCTAATGCTACAAAAACTTGTGAGAAACCTGTCGGTCTGATATACTCATATGCTGGATATATTCCTTAAAGGGGGTTTTGCCACAAAGTAAAATTGAAAATTAAATAATTAACATTTTCACCAGTCATCATTATTAAAACTTGTGCACCGTTTTTGTTTTAGCTGCGTTTTTAGTGATCCATTGTTTACAGCTCATCTCCAGGGGATATGACCAGGGCTGAGAACACCTCAGTCCTGGTCGCACATGCTCATATATCACCTCTCTTCTCAGGTAGCTGCTGAGTGTTCAAACCCCAGATGCTGTCATTCTACTCCTGTCCTTTGGACTAGTTAGTAATAAGTCAAAGTGCAAATAAAAAAAAAGAAACCTCAATGAGGTATGTGCATTGATAAAGAGAAAAAAAAATCCACAGGTTAAGTTCCTGCAGGGAATTGAACCAAGGACCCTTGTGCTGTAAAGCAAAAATGTTACCTCTGAGCTACAGTGTAGCTACTTCTAATTCTATACACAAACAGACCTTTCTTTCACTAGAGAGAGGAAATGCATGGTGATGTCATCCTGCTGAGTCACATGATAAGCAATTCAAACAAATCACACACGCCCCCTTCTGAGCACACAGCTGAATGCAGGAGGTATGAAATGAGATCGTGGCAAAACCCTTTTAAAAGGGGTTGTATCATTTCATTAAATGGTCTTCAGAATAAGTGGACATTGAATAGAAGCTACTTTGCAATTGGATGTCATTAGCAAAGCTGTCTTGTTATCACAGGATCCCTTATCTTCTGTTTACACTGATATCCAGTGCTGGTCGGATCCCTCCTCCTTGCATTTCACTAGCTGAGAGATCATTTACATTCTGTTCGGCTCCCGGTCACGGAGCTTGCATTCCTGCCGTTTATTCAAAGTAAGGGACCGGCACATTTTCACTCTGCACAGCCAGAAGAAACAGAACAACACTGCAGAGCTTCTATAATCAGGAAACAGCACAATTGTGTGTCGATCCCTGCCTCTCCTGCATAGAAGGGAGATCTGTGCCGTTCATAGAAAGCGGAAATCAGTGCTCAGTCTAGATTGAAAAGAAGACTGATAGGGAGAGACACAGTGACATGTGGACTCAGAGAGGGGTGGGGGTGGTGTGTGGTGTGGGGGTGGGGGGGGGGTCGTCTCGGGAGCCAGTGTGAACAGTGAAGGCGGGATGATGTCACCCAGCTGGGAGGGGAAGAAACGCCCCTGCATTTCATGAGTTGAGAAGCTGAGAGCAGTATGAATCAGCCGAACTAAAGAAGCGATACATCCCCTATAAGGGGTGAAGTTTCCAATATGGGTCCTTTTTAGGGGTGTTTGTTAACTTTTAGCACCTTAAGGTGTCAGCAAACCGGTAATGGTGCCTAATGAAAATTGCAAGGAAAATGAGACCCTAAAGTCCGGTAGATGCTCCTCCTATTCTAAGACTTGTGGTTGAGTCAAATAGCGCACTAGGGCCACATATGGGATATCTCTAAAAACGGGGGATTTGATATGGAGTTGCATTTTCTTGGACACATCTACCCTGTTCCAGTGAATAATGGCTAAAGATTGAAAAACTGAAGAAGAAATTTTGAAATTTCACTTCTACTTTGCTTTCATTTCTGTAAAATACCTTATGGTTCGATAAACTTCCTAAATGCTGATTTGAATATTTTAAGGGGTGAAGTTTTAGATTGAGTCATTTATGGGGGTGTCTAACGTGCAGGCTCCTCAAAACCATGTCAGAACTGGACTAAACTTATAACCCCCTAAGGTCGCAAAAAAAATAAAAAGACATTTTAAAAAATCATGCCAACCTACAATAGACATATGGTAGATGCTAGTTATAAACTACTTTGTGTGGAATAACTGTCTTATAAGCAGAGATTTTTGAACTTTGAAAATGCAAAATGTTTAAACATTTTCACAATATTTTGAAATTTTTCACAAATTAATTAGGATTGTATGGACCAAAATGTATTACTTTCTTAAAGTACAATGTGTCTCGAGAAGAAAATATCTGAAAAACATGGATAGGTAAAAGTATCAAAAAGTTATTCTCACAAAGTGACACGTTAAATTCCAAAAATGGGGTTCTGTCAGGTCGGTTAAAACTGGCAGTGGTGGTAAGGGGTTAAGTAGGTTTTGCCAAATAAAAACCTAATTAACCAGTGATATTTCGTCAACTAATTACCATTTCTGAAATTTCATTGGCATTAGAATGTAAGGGGTGTATCCCAGATTTTTGTCAATAATAGCTGCCTGTGAGGTCACACCCTGAAGGAGTCGCGAGTAAGCCTACACCAATGGCAAATGTCTTGTGTTTCTTTCCCATCTAGGTGGGGCCTGAGCGGTAAAGTATAAAGTTTCCTCTTCCATAGAGAGAAACTTGCACTAATGAATATTTGGAATCCAATAGGTAATTGGTGAATGGACCTGTGTCAATATGGAGCATGAAAAAACATATACCTAGTCCCTAAAATCTGGCTAAGTAAAATCTTACCTAGAAAGGTAGATTAATTGCCCCCAATAAGGGCAGTCCTACCAGGACCCGAGGTGACTCTGTAATAACCCTCGTTGCTTCCAGCGCATTTCCTTGCAGCGAAACATGGCTACAATTCAGGGGAGAAAAACTGATAAAGTTGTAATACTGGTAACTTTTTTAAACAACGCAGGCATTCATTTCATAATTGTGAAAAATGCCAAGATAGCCTTAGATACAACTCCTCTCATGTGAATAAATTTCTGTTAGCAAAATTGCAAACTGCAGGAAAAGGCATTCAAATAAACTGGGAAAAAGAGACACAGAAAATGTCATCAGCAGTTGTTTCAATTTCACAACACTCCCCGTAACATAAGAGGGGTTGTCCAATTGTAGAGACTTGATAAATTGTTGACTGGACCTTTTTGGGGATGTGGTGTAATCTTGTTCTCACCATTCCAATTTATTGATACACCATAAGACTTAGCAAATGCTGCAAGGGACTAAAACAGCAGCAGTGCTAGAATGGTTAGGAATTCCACACTACGCTCTAATACATTAGTACTTCAGTGTAATATACGCTAATCACCAAGTACCTTTGAGGACTTAAAAAATGAAAACGGAAGTTTTGATGTCCCCTTTCAGCTACGAACAGACAGTCAAAGAATGGGAAGGGAAGCTCTTGCGGCTGTCTTCTCCATTCATTTCTAGGAATTCTGAAAATAGCGGAGCACAATCAGTGCATCGCTCTTCATTCTCTGAGACAAATAGTCTGTAGCGAGATATGAGCCAACCTGCAGCACTAAAAGGCACACATTGGAACACCCTTTAAATAAAAAAAAACAAAAAAAAACACAACAAATGTAATAAGCATTTTCAATTCCTACATAAAAATGTTAAAAGCAGAAACATTTGTCCCATTTATCAAATATAAAAAAGGATAATCGAAAAATAAATTAAGCATACTTGGCACGGTCTTATTGTCAAGGTACAATCCTTTTAAAATAGAACATGATTTATCCTGCAAGGTTAATGCTGTTAAATGGTTATTTCCACCTCGCTGATTGACTATAAACATGTAGCAAAGGGAAGTAGAGCTCATTACCAAATACATGGCTGTTCTGATTTTTCTTCATTTCAGAGCTAGAGCAGTTCTCATCTCCTACTTGTGTACACAAGATTCTTTAGGTTACTGACCACTTCATGTGCTTAAGCAGTCCTGACTGGTGATGTCACCCCTTTGTGTCCTGTCTTAGCAGCAAAAGAGCTTGTTTATTTTTCTCAATGACTACCTTTAATCCTTTAGAGCTCTGTAGCCCAGTGCCGTGCCCTAAAACCTTTCCATCAGCAATATCCCTTTAACCCCTCAAAGACACAGCCAGTTTTGACATTCATGGCAGGGCCCCATTATTCAAATCTGACATGTCACTTTATGTGGGAATAACTTTTTGACACATTTACCTATCCATATGATTCAGAGACTGTTTTCTCGTGACACATTGGGCTTTACATTTATAATAAATTTTGGTACATACAATACTTGTTTATTTGTGAAAAATACCACAATTTGACAGATAGTTATACCACACAAGATAATTTATAACTAGCGTCTACCATATGTTTACTTTACGCTGATTTTTTATTTTTTTTTTAAATGTCGGTGTAAGAAATAAGCTGTCTACTGATCTATATTGAATGAGTGATCTGAAGATCACGGATTCAAATCCACTATGGGGAAAAGAAAAAAAAAAAAAAAAAAAGTGGGAAAAAAAACACTCACACACTGACACGACAAAAT
This sequence comes from Phyllomedusa bahiana, assembly GCA_025379985.1. NCBI lineage: Eukaryota > Metazoa > Chordata > Amphibia > Anura > Hylidae > Phyllomedusa > Phyllomedusa bahiana. Next base: position 83,412 of record JAODAL010005051.1, read on the forward strand.
AAACGAACCCCGCCCTTTTCCCCTTTACAAATGCCAATTGCCCCACAAATGATTTTTTTAAAAAAAAGTACGCATATTTGGTATCGCCGCATGTGTATTGACCTTCATTATAAATCTGCCACGTTAATTAACAGAATTGTGATTTTTGTTCATCCCGTAGCACATAAAATGGAATAAAAAACGATCAAAAACTCATACAAACGCCAGAGTTGTACCCATTAAAACATCGGTTTATCCCGCAAAAAAAAAAGAAAAAAACCCTTACACAGCTCTGTAAACAGTAAAAATAAAAAAAGTTATGGCTATCAGAAAATAGTGATGCATAAATTTTGTTTTACACAATAAAAACACTTTTTTTTTAAGCGCATCAACATAAAAAAACTATATAAAATCGGGTATTCCGAAATCGTATTGACCCACAAAATAAAACTAACTTTTCTTGTACACAGCATGGTTAGCACTTTTAAAAATAAAAAAAAACACTACTTGCATTAATTTTCTTCACCCTGCCTTCCAAAATAACGGATTTAAAAGCGATCAAAAAGAATTGCCCCCCAAAAATGATACCAATAAAAACTCCCGCAAAAAAACAAGCCCCTACACATCTCCATGCACACAAAAAAAAAAAAAAAAGTTATGGCTACCAGACTATGGTGATGCAAAAACGTTTTCCTGTTTGAATAAAAGTGTTGTGTAAAATCAGTAAAAAAAATAAAATTAATTATACATATATATACACACATACATACATATATTATATATATATATATATATATATATATATAATATATATATATATACACACACACCACACATACATACACACACACACAAATTGGGTATCGCCATAATCGTACCGACCTGCTGAGTAAAGCTGGCATGTCATTTATACCGCATGGTGACTGCTGTAAAAGATAAAAAAAAAAACACTACCAGGATTGCTGTATAATGCCTCACAAAAACCTTAATAAAAAAGTGATTTAAGCATCCCATGACCCCCATAAGGGTACCATTAAAAACATCGATTCATCCCGCAAAAAGTTAGCCCCTACGAGTCATTCTAAGTCATTCAAGTGATCCAAATATGAATATTTTTTTTACCTGACGTCTTTAGATTTCCCCCATGTGAACGCCGCTGCATGTTTCTCATTGCTGGCAGTGTTAATCACACTGCTAATTGTTAGATGCATGTCTGGTTCTGTTCAGATGGACCCAGACACGCATCACAAAAGCGGATGTTAACACGGACACAAGGCGCCGTGTGAACATACCCTTACTTCCTGACTCTGCAGTGGGCAGGTACTTGACATGATTGACAGAGCTGCTGGCCTGTCATCTGCTCTGCATTCACTGTCTACCTCTGTTCATTCTCAGGTGGAGCCCTAACCAAGCTTTCTCCTCTGTCCTCTCCGGCTTCTAAGCTGTAACATAATAAAATACAGTAATATCTAAAAATCATGGATTATTTGGTAAATATAGACCCCACACTTTTAGACCACAGCTGAACAGATCTGAATTCAAGATTTTCGAATTGACACTGAAATCGTTATATTTTTAAATATGATCCTATCGCGATCACAACTTGAATTTTGGTACAGATGTGGCTAGGAGCAAAGCAGGCATATGTGCATTTTTGGAAATTTTTATATAAAAGTTTTTTGGAAATGTGTTTTAAAATTTTGCATTTGCATGGGTAAAAAAACGAAGATACTCTTGCGACATATCTGGTAAAAGCCTGTACAGTTCTGAGTAGAATGGGGTTTATTTTGTTTATCTTTTTTCTAGCCTGAGTTATGAGGAGAAATCTAAAGACAGGCAACGCCGAAATTCAAACTTTTTCCAAACTTTGAAAATCAATTAAAAATAAAATATAAAATTCTAGAATTTTTTTCTCTCTTCACATTTTGTATTCTCTGACACTACTACCAAATAACAAAATCTCAAAAGAATTAAAGATATAGAGGTAAAAATCATTGGTTCACTTGACATCGAATGACCCCTACACAGCAAAATAAAAAAAAAAGTTATGGCTCTCAGACTATGACGATATACAAGTGAAGATTTTTATAAACGCATTTCTATTGTGTAAAAGTAATAAAACAAACTATAAAGTGTATATCATTGTAATTGTACCGAACCACATAGTAAAACGGGGAATTCTGGAAGGTTTCACCTGTTCTGGTACGTTGGGGGCTGTGCAAACACGACATGGCACCCACCAAAATCTGCGTTCCAAAAGCCAAATAGCGCTCCTTCCCTTACCATGCGCCCAAAAAGCAGTTTACATCCATATGTAGTATATGGCCGAACTTGGAAGGAATTGTGTAACAAATTTTGGGGTGCTTTTTTTCCCAGGATTCCCTGTAAATATGAAACATTTTAAGCTAAAATTGCAGACTGTTGGAAAAAAAAAAGTTTTAATTTTCACAGCCTAATGCTAAAAAAAAAAAAAAAAAGGTGTGTGTGTGTGTGGGGGGGGGGTGTCTTTATTAAATTTTACCACCTTTGGCTGTCTGCAAACTTGAAATGGCGCCTAAATGAAATCGTATTGAAAATGAGACCCCAGAGTCCAGTAGGTGCTCCTCCTATTCTGAGGCTCATGGTTGAGCCAAACACACTAGGGCCACATATGGGATATTTCTAAAAACGGTAGAATCTGGGGGAATCAATGTTAAATTGCATTTACCTGATCATATTTACTGTGTTCCAGTGAATAATGCATAAGAATTGAAAATCTGCAACAAAAAAGGGTGAAATCTCACCTCTAATTTAATTTCTGTGAAATAATAATAATAATCTTTATTTATATAGCGCCAACATATTCCGCAGCACTTTACAATATAGAGGGAATAAGCACAGACAAACCAGACATTACATTATAAAAAGCTATTGACAAATGAGACACGAGGTGTGAGGGCCCTGCTCGCAAGAGCTTACAATCTATTAGGGTGTATGGGTGAAACAAAGGGTGACAAGTGCTTGGTTTACAATGGACCAGCCATGTTACATAAATATGGGGTAGTATACATAAAACACCCAAAGGGTTAACAAAATCCCTAAACACTGTTGTAAATACTTTAAGGGATGTAGTTTCTTAGATGAAGTCATTTATGGGGGTATCTATCATGCAGGCCCCTCAAAGTCACGTCAGAACTGCATTGGTCCCTAAAAAAAATGTATATTGCAAATTCTTAAAAACATGAGAAATGACAACTAAATTTCTAAGCCCCCTAATGTCGTAAAAAAATAAAGAGACCTACAGTGGACATAAGGTACATGCTAGTTATAAACTATTTTGTGGTGAATAATTATCTACGCAGAAATTGTAGAACTTTCAAAATGACAAATTTTCCAAATTTTGGCGAAATTTTGATATTTTTCACAAACAAACATGGACCAAAATTACTTACTAACTTAAAACACAATGTGTCACGAGAAAACAATCATGTACAGGTAAAAGTATCAAAAAGTTATTGTCACATAAAGTGACATGTCCGATTTCAAAAATAGGGCTATGTCAGGAAGGCCAAAACTGGATGGTTCCTTAAGGGGTTAAAAGTGTACTTTATTATTTTTGATTTTTTTTTTTTGAGGGGGGGTGGCGATTGGCTTTTCTAATGGGACAAGGACGGTTTACATGTTTTACTTTGTGTTTTTACTTTTTTTTTTTTTTACTGTACATCACTATGTCGAGCTGTGCCATCCGGGCACGGATGGGTGTGGTAACGTCATAGATGACCCAGAAGACTTTGTTAGCCTCCTGAATAGTCATGGCAGCCATCACATCAAGGTGTCGATGGAGACAAAGAGCTTCCTTCCTCTTCCTTTAGCTGCTAGGGTTGCATTTAACTGCTGATGTTAACCCTTACCGCCACAGCCAGTTTTCACCTCTCTGACAAAGCCCTATTTTTTAAACCTGGCGTGTCACTTTATTTGAAAATAATTTTCGATCCTGTTACCTCTCCATGTGATTCAGAGTTTTCTCGCAACACATTGTGCTTTAAAGGGAATCTGTTGACAATTTTTTTTTTTAACTTATTAAATCAAGACCCTGATCCATATTCTTTTCCTCTCAGTCGTTTTAACTTCCCGATTCTAAAGGTCTCTATTCAGCCGTCTATATATGATTGTGGGGAAGACATTATTGCTTGCACTGCTTTAACAGCAGTCAGAGAGATACTTTACAGCAGCTTCATGCACATAGGATTCTTAAGACACATTCTGTCCCATAGACTTGTATAGGATAGTTTTCACTGTGAAGGGAGGGGAGAGGGGGAGCTGTGACATCTCCTCTTGTGACTGATTCTGTGTTATCTGTACACAATGGTGTCTCCTTTCAGTTTAACCCTGCTTTTGCTGATAATGAGCACACTGCTGAAAAGCTCTCTAAACAGAACAGGAAGTGTCAGACTATTATTAGGCCTAGTGGCCAAAGTGAAAACTGCAGGACTTAATTATTAAAAAAAATACTGAAAGTGATATGAAAAATTAAAAAAAATTACCAAAAATTCCTAAAAAATGTGTTTAACATAAAAATGTGAGTTAAACAATAAGTCATTTTTGATGACACATTCCCTTTAAGTTAGGACAAAATTTGTCTATTCAATCCTTGTTTATTTGTGAAAAATATCAAAAGTTCACAAATTTCTGCATGTTAGAAACCCCCATAAATGAGTCCAGTAAACAAACTACACCCCTTAAAGTATTCAGAACAGCATTTAGGAAGTTTATTAAGGCATTAGATATTTTACAGAAATTAAAGCAAAGTGGAGGTGATATTTCAAAATTTCCTCCCCCCTCCCCAGATTTTAAATTTTTATCCATTATTCACTGGAACACGGTAGATGTGACCAGGGAAATGCAACTCAACATTGATTCCCCCAATTCTGTAGTTTTTAGAGAGATTCCATATGTGGCCCTTGTGCGCTATTTAGCTTAACCACAAGCCTCAAAATAGGAGGAGCACCTTTTTTTTAGCGTTCAGCTGTGAAAATAAAAAATTAATTTTTTACAACAATCTGCAATTTTAGCTGACATTTTTACAAGGAATCCTGTAGAAAAGAAAGCACCCCAAAATTTGTTACGCAACTTTTTCAAAGTTCAGCAATACCCTGTAAACTGGTGTTTGGGCGCATGGCAGGATGTACAAGATAGGGAGCGCTATTTAGCTTTTGGAACACAGATTTTGGTGAATGCCATGTCGCATTTACAAAGCCCCCAAAGTACTAGAACAGGTGAAACCTTTCAGAAGTCATCTCATTTTGGATTCAACACCCCTCATGGATCTCATCTAGGGGTGTATTGTGCACTCTGGGCACACAGGTGTTCCACAGTTTTTTTTTTTTTTTTTTTAGCATTGGGCCATGAAAATTATGGGGTGAAGGGGAACGCATTTCCAGCACTGTTTTTTGGGTTTCAGTTTTACAGCGTTCACCGTGCAGTATAAATGACAGGATAACCTTACTACATGGGTCGGTAAAATGATTAAGGATTTTTTTTTTGCGGGATGAGTTGACGTTTTTATTGGTACCACTATGAGTTTCATATGATGCTTTGATCACTTTTTTGTGAGGTTTTTGCGAGGTGTTTTGAACAAAATACAGCAAGCCTGGAAGTTTTTTCTTATTTTTTACAGCGGTCACCATGAGGTATAAATTTTATATACTGTACATGGCACCTAAATCCATAGACTGCAGGAACTCACAAATATAAGTACACACACAAGAAGCGGAGCCATATGACACCAATTAATAAAACATTTTATTAGAAACCAAAAGTAATTAAAAAAAAACCCCATCAAATAAAAAAAAAATATTCAAAAAAGGAGGAAACCAAAGAGACAGGTAATGACATACATGTAGGTATGTATATAGGTAAAATATAACTCTACTACAATTGACACGGTCACTGAAAGTTAATGGAACATATGCTCTGCCACTCCCCGTCCCAAATCTCACCATTCCAGGAAGGGTTAACTAATAGTGCATAAATAATATAAATAACATGCTAGCTTTACTCAGCAGATTAATACGATTACAGCAATACACAATTTGTAATTTTTGTAATGTTTTGCAGCTTTTACACAGTAAAACACACTTTTATTCAAAAAGGAAAAACACGTTTTTACATCGTCTGATTGCATAGTCATAAGTTTTTTATTTTTCTGTGTAAGGAGCTGTGTATGGGCTTGTTTTTTTTTGTGCTGAACAAGTTGACGTTTTTACTGTTGTCATTTATTGGGGGCAAGACTTTTGGATCGTTTTTAAATCTGCTTTTTGGTAGGCGGGGTGAAGAAAATACTGCAGTCCTAATAGCGTTTTTTTTTATTTTTAACAGTGCTCACCGTGCAGTTTATCTGACAAATTACTTTTACTCTGTGGGTCAATACGATTACAGCAATACCCAATTTATATAGGGTTTTGGTTTTTTTTTTTAAATGTTGAAGCGCTTTTAAATTTTTTTTTAAAAAAAGTGTTTTTATTGTGAAAGCGGTGACCACAGGGGTAACATCTCTAACAATGTCAGGGTATAAAGGAATTGCCTCAGCCAGAGTCAGTTTTGATGAATGGTTGAACTCTTCTACTTCTTTGAAAACAGGTGAAAAATTTTGCCGAAATCTGTTTGCCCTGGGAGCAGAATCTTTTCCCCTAAGGCAGTGCTTTGCCTGCTTCATGTCATCAATTACACTCCTCATGTGATGAGGCTGAAGATCTGGGAGCAGTAGCACTGGCCGGACCCAATGCCTCTTGCTCTTTGCATCGAACTAACTGGACCAACTTATTATATATTTTGGGAGTCAGTCCCTTTAATGACGACTCCGACTCCTGCAAAATCGGCACCGACTCCGACTCCACAGCCCTGGGGAATGAATGAAAATCACAATTCTGTGACTTTTTTTTTCTCTACAGCATTCATTGTGCGAGTTTAATAACGTGACAAATTTAAAGGGTAGGCCATTAACCACGCAGCAATACCAAATACGCGTCCTTTATTTTTTTATCTTTTTTTGTGCGATTGGCGTTTATAAAGGGGAAAATGGTGGTGTACCTGTCTTGATTTTATTTTTTGTGTTTTCCTTTTTTTTATCATTTTTTTTTACTTTTCCCCATAGGGGACTTGTATCTCTCCATGGCAACTGTCAATCACTATTCCTGGCCATGCCCGCGATTGATTGCGGAAGCTAAGGGCTTAATCACCAGCGACCGGAGCTCACTAACTATGTCCAGGACGTACCTGAGCGTCTATTGGCAGGAAGTCACTTCCCGCTAGTACATGCAGGTACGTCCAATGTCGGGAAGGTGTTAAAGGGTATATCGGTCGCAGGACCCAAGTTCTAATATACAACCGGTGTTCCACAGCGATACAACCCCTCTATTTTTGATCCCACACGATCGCCTTGAAGTAACTTTACGTCAATTTGCGTGAACACCTTCCCGAACATGACGTAAACTTATATCAAATGTCGGAAAGGCGTCAATATTCTCAGCTACAAATAGCAGAGCTGAAATGTCAATGAATGCTGAACAACCCACAGAGCAGGCCCTGTAAAGCAGCCTATAATGGGGAAAAACACAACAAAACGATATAAAATTCGGTATCACTGGACTTGTATTAATTAGCAGAATACAATTAACATGTTATTGATACTGCAGTGAAGTCCGTAATTAATTTTTTATCATAATATAAATTCCCTTTTAATTTCTCAATAAATTATATAATCTATTAGAAGACCACCATAGAAAATACAACTCGTACTGCAATAAACAAACCCTTGTAGGGCTTGTTTACAGGGCGTTTTCACTCCATGTTAACTACGCTTTAGATCCGTCTCGGGGACCCACAGTACGGACCCAGAGACGGATCTAACAATTAGCAGTGACTTTATCACTGCGGGCTATGAGGAAGACGCAGCGGCGTTCACAAGAGAGATCACCGCTGCGTGTGAACAAGCCCATACAGATAGGTCAATGGAAAAATAATACAATTGTTATGATTTTCGGAAGGTGGGAATAAAAACAGTAAGGCAATTACTTGGTCTGGGATAGGTTAAATTATTAAAGAAAAAAAAAAAAGGGGGGGGGGGGTAATGAATATAAAGATAACATACAGTTACATACTTCTCCTCTAAAGCCATAAGTAGAAATACTTGATAAATCTTCAAATGACTGCAATTTACTTGTGGTGAACCGCTCGCAAACAATCTCCAGGTCTTCTTTCTGCCAGTAAACATGACATATTTTATAGCTAAAACACAGATTAGGGTAAAACATATCGATAGGCACAGCTGTTCTTAACCAATTCCTGACCAGGCTGTTTAACCTCTTTCCTATGCACATTTATTTTTAAATAGATGCAAGTTTCAAAGCTATAATTTTTTTTTTTTATCACTCATATTCTACAACATTTTTAATCTTTTCTCCTGTGATAAACAGGTTTTTATTTCAGCGAGTTTTTTACATCAGGATAAAAAAGTAGGTTTTACACTTTCTTTTATATCGCAAAAAGTCCCCATATGGTCAGATATCTAGAAAGCATCTACACATACATACAATAAATTTTTATATATATATATATATATATATATATATATATATATATATATATATATACACACATACATACATACACACACACCCACAGTGGGGAAAATAAGTATTTGATACACTGGCGATTTTGAAAGCTTTCCCACCTACAAAGAATGGAGAGGTCTGTAATTTTTATTGTAGGTTCACTGCAAATGTGAGAGAGAGGTTCTAAAAAGAAAAATCCAGGAAATCACATTGTATGATTTTTAAATGATTGATTTAAGAACGTCTCCAACTCTGCACTTATTACCTGTATTAACTGCACCTGTTTCAACTCATTAACTGTATAAAAGATACCTGTCCACACACTAAATCAATGACACTCCAACCTCTCCACCATGGCCAAGACCAAAGAGCTGTCTAAGAATACCAGGGACAGAACTGTAGGCCTGCACAAGGCTGGGATGGGCTACAGGACAATAGGCAAGCAGCTTGGTGAGAAGGCAACAACTGTTGGCGCAATTAATAGAAAATGGAAGAAAGACAAGGTGACCAGTGGTGTAACTACAGGGGTTGAAGCGGCTGCAATTATGCCTGGGCCCCAGAGGTCCCTCAGGCCCTGCTCACCACACTCCTATAGCTGTACATTCTGGTATTAAAGCTGCATCGTTTGCTCTCTCCCAGCAATGCAGCTTTATGATCAGAGTGGCACATGCACCATCTTACAAGTGGAGAGAGTGGAGGTAGGGCCTGCAGGGGTGGGCTGCCCTAAGAATTCCTCATCAGACAGCTGACAGCCTCAGTATGGAGTTGAGGAGCTCAAGCAGCAAGAGGGAAAAACAGCCCGTGCCTTCTCCTCCTCGCTCATGACTATACCAAGTATTAGACTCAGTAGTACACACTATGGTGCCAGGGCATAAATGGGCTTGAGGCATGAACAGGGAGGGAGTAAAGGAAAAAAACAGAGCTGGGTGGGAGGGGGTAGACAGCAGATGGCCAGCAGGATTTGGGGACCGCCATTCAGACTTGGCAGTCCACCCGCTGCCCATCATTAGAATACAGGGGGAGAGAAAGTGCTCAGCAGAGCTGCTCCTCTCTACTGTGCATCAGGCCTCTGACCCAGGTACAGCAATACAAATGAGGCACCAGGCGTAACTTGTCAGATGTGAAGCATTAGGTATTACCAAGTGCCTCATACCTGACTTCTGAGGTGTGAGGCACAAGGTGTTACTAGAGCAGCACCCGCAGTGGGCGTTGGTGGGGGGCTCAGGGGGTTTTGTTTTAAAATTTGTTTATTTTCCTTTTTATTAAATTTGTGACGTAAGGCAGGGTTCACATGGTGTAGTATGGGGGGCACTTCTACGTGCTGTAAATGCAGTCATCTGTGCTTCGAAATTATAGGCCTGCAAGCCCGTAATGTCAAAGCGCAAACGCCACGCAGTGTACAGAGGCGGATTTCTATTTTTATACATTGGTATTTCACACTGTATATACACAGACCCGCAAGAAGCTCCCAGCGCTAGTGATGCAGTTCCCCTGTAACGGGGGCTAATATACCACCCCAGTTACAGAGGAATTCACCAAAAAAAATAAATAAAATGTCGCCTGAAGGTCGTCTTCTCACCTTATGGGGAGCACAATATGTAAAACCAAGTAACAAAACACTCACTCAAAATAATTAAAGAAAAATATTAATAGCGCAAATAGCTTCTTGCCCTGCCCGTGAACCTAAAATTTTATGTCACTTTTTTTTATAAATGCCCATGAGGGAAAAAAGGACTCAATTAACAACTTATTTTGCCCCATTTTGCTTTTAAAAAAAAAAATAATGGGTTTTTACTTTATACATGATGCCCCCTATTTAAAAAAAAGGGCAATATATCTATACAAATATGGTGAGGTGTAAAAAACCCAAAACAAAAAAAAAAAGCCACACAACCTAAATAATAACCCAAAATTAACCCAAAAAATTATAATTTTTATTGTTCAATTAAAAAACCAGATAAAAATAACCCTACCTATATACAGAACATATAGCAACACCTAATTCACAATCCAATCATATAACTTTGTCAAAGCTAATAGCGAAACGTAGGACGGGGTTTGCAGCCCTGTCCATTGACTTTTGCAGGTTCAGCATTTCTACTTGTTTATTTTATTGGTGTCCCCTTTTTATTACATTATCTGTATTTTCCCTGTATTTACCTAGTTTTTCATATATTTTTTTAATTGATAAAATAAAAATTTATATTGTTTTTTTTTGGGTTTGGAGGTGATGGCTTTTTTTGGGTGTATTTATAAAATGTGGTGTATCGAGGTATGCCATCTTGTTGTAGATGGGGTCCCAGAGGTGGGATCTGGACCCAACTCCTAAACGAGCCCCAAAACCTCTTTGTTCTGAACGGAAAGGCGTTCAGGACTCTCTCATAGACATGAATGGGAGCTCTGCTGTAATGGGAACTTCCGTTCATGTATGCGAGAGGCCTGACCACCTTTCCGTTCAGAACAAAGAATTTGGGGCTGGTTTAGGAGATAGCTGCGGGTCCCCGGGCAGGGGCCCAAAACCTATCGGGCAATGATGGGATATTTTTGTGTATGCCGTCATTGTATAAAAATAGAATACCCTTTAACCCAAAACTAGTACAGAATGGGCTGACTGTGTTCTAATGCGCCAAATAAGTGGGAATTGGTAAAGTCCAATAGTATATAGCAAAGTTACATTTCTTCTCTTACTTTTAAGAGTGAGCCCTATGATTACAGTAATGGACTTGATGATTTTTAAAGTAGTTAAATTTAAATTTTGTGTAAATCGGGGCCGAAAAAGCGACATTGTGACCCGGGTATGAGCCCTTTTGCTCGTGCTGAAAATGCAGAAAAATTTTACTTTTGGGGGCCCAGCAATGTCTTGCTGTGGGGTAAGGTGATTTGAGAAAGGTCAGGTCAGCCCCCAAAAAAGGGAGGACCAGTTTTTGACTTGAATAGAGTGTGACCACGACTCAAAGTTACGTTAGTAACACACTACGCCCTCTGGATTTTAAAAACTTCAGGCAGCAAGGTCCCCCTGCCCCCCAAAGCAAATGTCCGGGCCCCTTTAAAATTTACCAATGATTCTGGATGATCCATGGAGGCTGGGTGAAAGGGTTTTGTGGTCAGATGAGACCAAAATAGAATTTTTTGGTTTAACTCCACTCCCGTGTCTGGAGGAAGGAGGATGAAAAAGTGTCCCAATCGTGAAGAAGGGGTGAAAAATAACTTTGGGTGTGGGGCGGGGGATGGACTGCACCTATTGAAGGGAGGGGGTTTTGGGGGGCCCAAATGTATCGTGGTTTTTGGGCCAAAACCCCCTTTTCCCTCAGAAAAAGCATTGAAGTTTGGGTTTGGGGCTGGGTTTCCCAGAGAAAATGATCCAAAACACACACCCGGGGGAAACCCCTAAGGAGTGGTTTTAAAAAAGATTTAAAAGGCCCTTTTGTAGCGGCCTAGCCAGTTTAAAAATTTCTGAACACTTTGGAAAATTTTGGAGAAAAACTAAATCTAAAATTGTCCCCCAAAGGGCGCCCGGGAAACCCTTGAAATATCTGCGGGAAAAATGTATGGAAGAGGGGGCCCAAAAATCCCCTGTGCATTGTGTGAAAAATTTGGTCCGGGAATTTCAGGAAAGTTGACCTCTGCAAACAAATTTTTCTGTCCCAAAATTATTAATTCGGGTTTTTATTGTATCAAATACTTATTTAATGCAATAAAATGCAAATCATTTAAAAATCATACAAAGTGATTTTCTAGATATTTTTTTAGATCCTGTCTTCCATAGTTGATAAAATTACAGACCTCTCCATTCTTTGTAGGTGTATATATGTGTTGCCACTATAAACCCATGACTTAGTCCTCGTTGTGTGGTTTCCAAATTAATAAAAGAATGGATATATGTGAATATGTCAGGGAAGAATGACACCTGACATGAAATTGATTGAGAGGCAAAATCCTTTAGTCGGATTAGAGGTGTGTCAACATTAACACCATCATTGTGTCACATTTTGATTACAATTTGTAATATCATTCGTTAGTTTAATCATAATACTGTACTACTGGTTACTTCTTAATAAACATACATTTAATACGTAGGCAGTAACCTTTACATTATCTATGTTTTGGATTACTAATAATTTGCAGTGTATTACCTAGTAAATCAGTCATTATTAAAGTATTTAAATAAAATGAGAAAAACAACTTATCTGGCCATTGTTTTAATTATATACTAGTAAAACGTTTATTGTCAGGGGTCGCTAAAGAATTTGAGGGACCTTTTTTTAATGGTTCTAAAAGATTAAGTAATGGAATGTTACGCAATATTCCCAATCCGTCTATTTCTATTACCTAATTATTTATAAAATATATATTAATATTATAATTTTTATATATAAACTCTATTCACAGAATCTCCTACATCCCAGGTCGTCCGCTGCTAATTATTTTTATCTATATTAATATATTAATATATATATATATTTATATATATATTTTTATCTATATAAACAAATGTATATGTTGACACGGCGTCTTTTAGATGAGTGTTTGGATCTGTGTTTTGGACACAACAAAGCATCTAATAGCGTGTTTTACATAGCTTTCAATGTAAAACATGCATTGGTGTTCAGACGAGTGATCACCGATCGTATTATCCATGCGTCTTTGCAATGCGTCTTTCGGATCCAAGAATTCTCATGTCAATTTTTGATCCGTTTGACGCAGCAGGCACCCTATTTAAAATTAGAGGGGGGGTTTCTGCTGCAGCCAAAATGCATCCAAACATGCAGAACACTGGTTGCGCATTGGATGTGTTTTACACGGAGCTTTTGAATACGTTTTTTGGATCCGAAGAATTTATTCAAAACGCTGTGTGAACATCGCCTTATCAGTGATTAGAAATTGGAGGGACAGAAGAAAAACCAATAAGGGAACAGGTTGATAGATGGGCTGGAATACCTTAAGATAAGTAACAATTAATAAACTCCTCTTTTGGAAATCATGAACAATTTGATTTAAGACTGAAGAACTAAGAAATGTCTTATACATCTGTAACTACGTCAAGGCTAAAACATGCTAGGCAGATCAAGGTCAAATTCCTTCCAAAGTCTTAGAAATATTAACATTTAAAACTTGGTAAAAAATAGAGGAGTCTCTTAACCCTATATTGTCTGAAATATTAACACGCATACATACAGATTTACACACACATATATACATTTTAACACATACATTTTACTTGTGGGTGTGTGTGTGTAATATATTATTTTATTTATATAATTTTTATATATTATATATATTTTTATTTTTTTTTTTTTAAAATTTACCGGTTCCCTACAACTGGGGCTGATATACTACACTTGTTGCAGTTGAAATACAGCCCTCCAGCACGGACTGCAGGGATGGCCTGAATCTGTTAAGTTCCTGCAGTTATCCGCCATCACATGGATTGCCAGGGACGCAAGGAGGAAGCCTGTAGGTTTCCTGCTAAACCGAGTATACAGTGCTCATCGAACACAATGCACAAAGCAAACGGAAAAGTAGTGATGGTAAGAAACTGTCCTGCTTTCTCTAGAGTCTGGCTGTTGCAGATAACTGGCTCTTCCCTCTTGCAGATGTGCCAGCTACTGCGAGGACTCTCAGAAATATCCTTGAACAGTCAGCTGTGAACTGCCAGATGCTTTTAGTCTCCTGCTTAATGAACAAATGTGTAAAAGGCAGCAACTCTACCAGAAAGTCACAGGCTCCAATAATCTCAATGGTGAATATACTGCGAAACTGGGAAAAAAAAATTCTAAGTGGGGTCAAATGTAAAGAAAAACTTACTTGTGCCACTTTTACAGGTTATTTTTATGGTGTTCACTTGATGGTATAAATGACGTCTTATCTGTATTCTGTAGCTCAATACAATTACGTTGATAACAAATGATAACTTCCAACCAAATCTCATGGAATTAGTAGTGGAAGCTCAGTATTGAGCCCCTGATGGTAGTGTGAGCAGAGCTTAGTTTAACAGGTTTTCTTTTTGAATTTCTATGTATATGAACAATAACCAACACAAGATGAACGGGGTTGACGTGCCTGAAGCAAATGTTATCCACTGCAGTTGCCGACTGACAGCATGTGGGGTTAAAGCAGCATCCTGGAAATATTTTATTATATGGTGAATAATATAATGTGCACAAATAGAATATTCTAGCAAACAGAAATATGCCTGAAAATTTTAATTATCCAAAATGGAAAAAAAAGGAAAACAAGTAAAAAAAAAAAAAAATAAAATTACAACCTTACCCTGATCCCACAACCATTGTCCTGAATTTGAAGTAATTTCATCCCACCTTCTTTAACAGTCACTTGGATATTTGTTGACTTTGCATCTAAATGGGAAAAAAAAAAGAAGGTCTTATTATAAGTAAAGGGGGGTTGCCCCAAATACTCATACTCCTCAAAAATTTTCCATGTTTCACAAAAAAAAATTTTTTACAAGGCCCTTTTTTAAAATTTTTTTAAAGGTTTTTCCTCTTTCCTGCCCTAAGGCTATGTTACACTGCTGGACAAAAAACGACCAAAACAAAACTAAAAAATTTTTTAAATTAGTTTTTTCTTCCATGCCCGTCAAAAACTCTGAAAAAAGTCCCCCTTTTTGTGTAAATTTGCGTTTTTTTTCCCGGGGTTTTTTTTTTTTTTTAAGCCTGTTTTTTTGTGATCATAAAAAAAGCCTTGGAGTAATGCCTCAAAAGGGGAAAAAAAGCACATCATTGCATTTTATGTGATTTGTAGTCGTTTTATGGTTTAGCGCTAAAAGTTATCTTTATTTGTCGCCAAAAAATGTTTTTTTTAAAAGATTTTGGCCCTAAAGTCCATTTTATCTTCGGATTTTGGCGCTAATAAAGTTATTTTGCGTTTGTCGCCAAAAATAATTTTTTTTTTAACAGATTTTGGCCCTAAAATCTGCATTTTTACGGATTTTGGCGCTAATAAAGTTCTCGCGATTGCCGTCAGACATACAGTTTTTTACGTTTTTTGGCGCTAAGATCTGCATTTTTTACGGATTTTGGCGCTAATAAAGTCTTCTTACTTCTGACGCCAAAAATACTTTTTTTTTTTTTTTTTACAATTTTTGCGCATGAATCCATTTTTTGGGGGATTTTGGCGGCAAAATACTTTTCTTAAGATATTTTGCCGCTTATAAAAAGGATTTTAGCATAAAAAACGTCCGTAAAAAACGTATTTTTAGCGTCAGAAGTGAGAAAACTTTATTTGCGCCAAAATATGTTTGAGAAAAGTTTTTAATTAGTGGCCAAAATCCTTAAAAAAACACGTATTCTATGAGCGCCAAATCCGTAAAAACATATTTTCGGCATCAGAATGAGAGTAATATATTAGCGCCAAAATGTGTTAGGAAAAGGATTTTGGCACCAAAATCCGTAAAAAAAACGGGGCTGTGGAGTCGGCAAGCCGAAGCTCCGACTCCTCAATTTCCCAAACCTCCGACTCAGACTCCCTCATACACGGCGCATGTTTAGTGATAACTTTACTGAGTAAAATGGTAGTCAGGCTGTTTATTCAGTCCTTGGATACAATAATAAAGCTAGTTAGGTGAAGCAGAACACTGACAAGCAAAATGGTAACAAATGTTTTGATCTTTATTTAACACTTGTGGGAAGAGTTGAAAGAAAAATAAGTAGATTGTATCCAATTCCTGTCTGCACCAACATTGGGAATGTGGAAAGAGACCTGGATCATGATTTGTGTCAAGAACCTGCTTGAATCTGATCCCAGAGCCCTGAAGGATTCCAGACAGTAGCTGAAGTGGATTTCCCAAATACTAACAAAATAATACAAATTAAAGGGTTGTCTCACTACAATTGATTCATCAATCCTCAGTCACTGTTTTCTTGTTTTTCATTTTGAATTCAAGGGGCAAGTTTTTACGGGCTTCCACTAGCTGCCGTATAAGAGAGGTCTGAAGCTAATAGCAACACAGTGCTGGCAGCCTATCAGGAGAGATCAAATTAGGTCTGTAGCTATTGCAACTCAGTGCTGTGCAGCCTATCAGGAGAATCACACAGGTCTGGGTAGGCTATAGCAAACCAGGGCGCGCAGCATAATCAGGAGAGATCACATAGGTCTGTAGCTATAGCGTCCATGCTTGCAGCCTAATCAGGAGAAGATCAACACAGGCTGTATCTATACGACGGTGAGGACTGATACAGCACATAACAAAGGGGATATCTAGGAATAGGTAGGACCACTGTTAATGACACAATTGGAAAAGTACTTGTTTTATACAAGAACTTTAAAACATAAAAAGTCGTCTTGTTAGTGAGACTACCCTCTTTAAAAACACTTTGATTTATTTAAGATCAAAACTGTAACTAAGCAGATGCTAAATACGTGCAAGTCAAATTTAATGTATATCTAGGAGGGGTAGAAGATAACTGTATATAAAATTAGCAGTAGCCTTCATGTAACAAAGCTGTATGGATGGAGCGATATGGAGCCTGAAATCACATTTCAAAACATTGTTACCATTTTGCTGATCAGTGTATAATTACTATTAATTGGGATATGCTTTAGGACACACAAAAAATTGTAAAGTATGCAAAACCCTGCATTAACAATTTTGTGGAGTCACTGAATTTGTTCTGAGACATATATTGCCCTCCATCAAGACCCCTCTTCATACATGACCTCCCATCTGATCTCATTATTTCCCAGGCTATAGAACTGCCTCTCTACACTAACTTGGGTTAGGACTGCAAAGCGGTGACCACAGAGCAACATCTCTAACAATGTCAGGGTATAAAAGTAATTGCCTCACCAGTATTGATGAATTGTTAAACTCTTCTTCTTGCTTTGAAAACAGTGAAAAATTTTGCTGAATCTGTTTTGCCCTGGGAGCAGAATATTTTTCCCCTGGAGCAGCACTTTGCCTGCTCCATGTCATCAATTGCTGAAGATATGGGAGCAGTAGCACTGGACGGATACCCATTCCTCTTGCTCTTTAGCACTGCAACGAACAGAACTGGACCAACTTATTATTTATATATTTGGGAGGTCGACCATTTTAATGACTACTTGCCGACTCTGCAAAATAGCCACCGACTCCACGGACTCTCCGACTCCACACGCCTGGCCAAAATCCCATAGAACAAACACATATTTTTTGGCTTCAGAAGCGAGATAACTTTATTAGCGCCCAAATGATGTTAATGAAAAGGATTTTTAGCACCAAATCCAGCAAAAAATAGGATTCTGATGCCGAAAAATCCTATAAAAAAACTTATTTTTAGCGAAAAATATATGAATTGCAAAAATCGTTAAGAGGCCCCAAAGCATGATCATTCTATTACAAAAAGGTACAAACAAGGACGACAGACAATTGTATGCAGATTTGATAAGGTATAACCTTTATTAACACCCACTATAGGTGGAACTTGGGTCTCCTGGGAGGGTTTTTCATTAAAAAAAAAAAAAAAAAAAATTGAGGCAAAAAATACTACAAAAATGCGGCAAAAGAAAGACGTCCCGGGCGCTTTAACAAAGACGTCCTGGTAGCAAATTTTTCTACCAGCGCTAGCGTTTTTATGAGCATGTTGCAAATACAACCATTAAAAAAAAAAAAAAATAGCAGTAAAAAAAAAAAAAAATAGCAGAAAAAAGCTCAGTGTGAGACAGTTTCAGGACGTTTTTACATTAATCATGCGGAAGATGATTACAGTCGATTTTCCCATCGTTTTTAGAAAAAGAAAAAAGTGCTGAAAAAAAAACGGACGTTTTTCTGTGCAGTGTAGACAGAGCCTAAATGTAGCACTGACCACACGTCTAGCATTCTCTTGAAACCATCAATCTTATATTCATAAAACAATATGTTGGAAAATCTCTTCAACAGATAATGCTGCCATATCTGCAATTCTTAGTTTGTTAACCCTTTACCGCCACAACCAGTTTTGACCTTCCTGACAGAGCCTCATTTCTGAAATCTTACAGTGGCACTTTATGTGGAGAATAACTTGCCACTTATCTATCCATTGTGAAATAGGTTTTCAGTACACAGTTGTGCTTTAAAATAGTAAGAAATTTCGGTTTATACAATCCTTGTTTATTTGTGAAAAATTTCAGAATATCGTGAAAAATTTCTGTATGGAA
Source organism: Phyllomedusa bahiana (assembly GCA_025379985.1). Lineage (NCBI taxonomy): Eukaryota > Metazoa > Chordata > Amphibia > Anura > Hylidae > Phyllomedusa > Phyllomedusa bahiana. Next base: position 102,113 of record JAODAL010005051.1, read on the forward strand.
GATGGATAGTTAATCCACTCAAAATAGTTTATAACTATCATCTACCATATGTCTACTGTAGGTTGGCATCATTTTTAAATGTCTATTTTCAAGAAAATTTGTAAAAATAGATTTGTTTCTAGGGACGGTCCAGTTCTGATGTGGCTTTGAGGGGCCTGAATGTTAGATACCCCCATAAATGACTCCATCTAAGAAACTATTGTACACCCCTTTTAAAAAAACATGTAGGAAGCTTGTTAACCCTTCAGGTATTTCACAGAAATTAAAGCAAAGTGGAGGTGAAATTTCAAAATTTAAATTTTTTGTGCAGATTTTTAATTTTTATCTATTATTCACTGGAACACGGTAGATGTGATCAGGGAAATGCAACTCAACATCAATTTCTCACATTCTGTTGTTTTTAAAGATATCCCATATGTGGCCCTAATGCACTATTTGGCTCAACCACAAGCCGCAGAGTAGTAGGAGCACCTACCGGATTTTACTTAGGCGCCATTTCAGGTTTGCGGACAACCTAAGGTGCCAAAACTTAATAAACTCCCCTAAAAAGACCCCATATTGGAACTACAAAATGAGTATACAACCCCTAACAGGTGATTCACAATTTTTTTTTTAAGGGGTGATACTGACGGGGGACTATTTCTCTATGTTGGAAAATTAAAACGCCGCGCGAGAGTATTATTGTTGAGCGCAAAAATCTGCTATTTTAGCTAAAAGATTTCAATTTTTGTCTGGCGCGAGAGTGTGCGAGAGCGTCTGGGGGAAAAGAGAGAGATATTCCTGTAGCCCAAATTTTGTTACGCAATTTCTTCCAAGTTCGGCAATACCCCCAACATGTGGGTGTAAACTGCAATTTGGGCGCTTGACAGGGTGTACAAGGAGGGAGCGCTATTTGGCTTTTGAACCGCAGATGCTGCTATTGCTATGGTGTGGGACATGTCTCAATTATAATTAGATGCTCTAAGCGCCCTCCAAAGTTATCTGCGGGGGGGGGGGTTGGGGGGTTCTCTATTCTAGGTGAGTCGCGCGCCGGGGGTAGAGGCGTGAGGCAGAAAGAGGGTCCGCGGGGGGCCGCGAGCGGGGTGGTGAGATGTACTCAAACATCGCGTGTGCAGTGAGTGCGCATGCGCCGCGATCTATGTATAGTTGATCTACTATATACTATCTCGAGTTTGTAATAAGTGGGTGCACAGGTGTGAGAAGAGGTAGTTTTGCAATATTTTTTTTTGCAATTGGGCAATAAAGGTGTTTTTTTTGCGCTTCAATTTTTATATCGTAACAGTCTGACAGCCATAACTTATTTTTCTGAATACGGAGCCTATTATAGGCTTGATTTTTGAGGGATCAGTTGACGTTTTTATTGTTACCATTATGGGGTACATATGACGCTTTGATCACTTTATTAAGGTTTTTTGAGCATTTTGAACAAAATACAGCAAATCCTGGTAGTGTTTTTTATTTTTTTAAACAGTGGTCACCCGTGCGGTAATAAATGACATGCTACTTTTACTCACGAGTCAATACCATTACAACAGCGAAAAACCCAATTGTATATTTTTTTATGCGTTACTGCTTTTTTTTACAACAATTAAAAACACTTTTATTCAAAAAGGAAAACACGTTTTTGCATCGCCATAGTATGAGAACCACATTTTATTTTTCTGTGTACAGAGATGTGTGTGGGTTTGTTTTTTAGTATTTTTTGAGGGGCAAAGCTTTTTGAATGCTTTTAAATCCATTTTTTGGAAGGCAGGGTGAATACTGCAATCCTAGTTTTTTTTATTTCTAATTTTAACAGTGCTCTCTGTGCAGTATCTGTGTAAATTTAGCTTAACTCTGTGGGTTGATACGATTACGGCAAAACCCAATTCATATAGTTTATATTGAAGCGCTAAATTTTTTTTTTTTAAAAAAAGTGTTTTTATGGTGTATAACAATATTTATGCATCACTATCTTCTGATAGCCATAGCTTTATTTTTCAATATACAGAGCTGCATAAGTGCTTTTTTTGCTGGAAGAACTGATGTTTTTGTGGTACCACGTTGGCGTTTAGATGAGTTTTTGATCACTTTTTAGTCCATTTTATGTGCTGCGGGATGAACAAAAATCACAATCCGTTCACCGTGTGGGTTAATTGAGAGTTAATTAACCCTCTTTAAAAGGGTAGGTCATTACGCAGGCGGCGATACCAAATATGCGTACTTTATTTTTGATCCTTTTTGGGGCGACCGCCGTTTGGAGAGAAAGGCGGTGTACGCCTTTTTATTTTATTTTTGCGTGTGTATTTTTTTCTTCTTTTATTTAGGGAACAGGGGATTTATATCAATGATCTTCAAATCACTGATACTGTAGAGATCAGTATGCATTGCTTCTCTATACTGGTCTCCATGGCGACTGTCACTCACCATGCCCGGCAATGCCCACAATGCATTGCAGGGCATGGTGATGTCACAAACAGCCCGGAAGGGTTTCTTACACTCCCGGGCCATCCACAGAGGAGACACCAGTGGCACGATCGCTGCTGCACCGCCAAAGGGAAGGAGGAGGTTACTCCTTCTGTCTTTGTCTTAGCTGCTGTGATGTAATACATTGCGGCAGCTAAGGAGTTAATCAGCTGTGGCCGGAGTGCACTACAGCCACGGCTGATGCAGCATGATGTCAGCGGTAATATATACCGCTAGTCCCATGCTGCGATCAATGGCCCATCCTTCCGTCCTGTGAGTCATCTCAAGATCCCCATGATGGACCCATTCGTGAATTTGCGGGAACCCCTTTCCAACCATGACACATGGGTACGTCAAAGGTCGGTAAGGAGTTACGGGTATGTTCACACGGAGTATTTGTGGGGCATAATTTGGAGAGCAATTGCGCTACAATGCACAAAAAGTATGGCCCGCAAATATGGTGATACTACAGCACCGAGTGCTGTGATTTTACAGCATTTTCCCCAATGTGTACTGAGTGCAGGGAGAAAGAAGTGACATGTCACTTCATGCCGGCTGTTATGCACCAAGGAAAACAAAAGTGAATGCGGGCAAAAAGGCATTCATCCGACCCCGGCGCTTTAGAAGTATGCGCTGGCCAGTGCGTCCTTCTAAAACACCGGATGTCTTGAGGCGCATACCTGGCATTCAGACGTAGACAGAGTATGACAAAGCAAATGAAGTCAGCATGTGACTATGTCCAGCTACTTATACTTAAAGGGGATGTATCGCTTCTTTAGTTCGGCTGATTCATACTGCTCTCAGCTTCTCAACTCTAGAAATGCAGGGGCGTTTTCTTTTCCCCTCCCAGCTGGATGACATCATCCCCCCTACACTGTTTCATGCAGGCTCCTTAGATTTCCCCCCCCCTCCCCTGTCTGAGTCACACATGTCACTGTGGCCTCTCCCTATCATTCCTTATTGTTATAAGAGCTGTATACACATACACAGGCTGCATTCAATTCTAGACTGAGCACTGATTCTCTTCTCCTCTCACAGCTGGAAATTTTTAGCAGTTGAATCCAGCTCTTCTATGAACGCAACAGATCTCCCTTCTAGCAGGAGACAGGCATGGATCGACACCAATTGTGATGCTTCCTGATGATAGAAGCCCTGCCAGTGTTATGCTGTTTTCCTCTCTGGCTGTGCAGAGTGGGAAATGATGCCGGTCCCTTACTTTAGTGAAAGGCAGGAATGGGCAAGCATCCCGTGAATACAGCCGACCGGGGGCTGTACAGAATGAAAATAGCTCTCACCTATGAAATACAAGGAGGAGGGATCCGACCAGCACTGGATATCATGTAAAACAGAAGAATACAGGGATCCTGTGATTACAAGACAAGCTTTTGCTAATGACATCTAATTGCAAGTTACTTGTTTTCACTGTCCCCCTTTTTTTTTGAAAACCAAATTTAAAGTAATGATAAAAAACCCCTTTAAAGAGGTGTTTTTCTGTGATGTGGGCCCCGTGATTGGTGCACTTTTATTTGAAAAGATCAAGGGGTCAGCTGGGGGGTGCAAAAGGGGGCATTTTCCCAGAGGTAAGTTATGAGGTTTATCTTCCCATTTTTACCCCATAAACCCACCCAAGGACCAACGAGCCTTTTAAACACCCCAAGCCCCATTAAAGGGGGGGTCTCCCCCTACAAAGATTAGGGTTTTTAACAAAAAAGGAACGTTTTAAACCCAAAACCTTTTCCCAAATACATGTCTCCTTGATTTTCCTAGGTTAGGGAGGTTTAAAAAAATTTTTATCCCGGGTTTTAAAAGGACAATGGTTACGGTCCCCCCTCCCTCTTGCCTTTTCGCTCTTTTTGTTACCTGGTAACAGGGAGTGATGTCACCACAGGTCACAGGCAGTTTGAGAAGAGTATGTTATCTCTAACAAAGGATTAATTACTTTTGAGTGTTTATGTGTTGAAGCCCTCTGCTCTATAGTAAAGATCTCCAGCTCTCATGTCAGTGTGATTAGAAGAGCTGGGAATATGGAACCAATATGTCAAGTACTGCTATAGAACCACCCACAGCATGACCAATAAGACACAGGTGAGGTAACCCTGTTAATGGGAAACTGTCAGATGGTTTATACTACAGTATTGGAGAGCAAGATTTCATATGGGGGAAAAGCAAAAGCCTGTAAAATTTTGGGTTAATGATTTAGAGCAGGCTTTCCGATGAAAAAGAAGAGAAAAGAGTGACAGGACTCCTGCTAAGTGACAATGGAAGTCCTGCTTACAAACAATAATTAACAGCTTTCCCCTTATCAGTGGGTGTACAAAGCCAGGATGGGGCTGTCAGATTCACCCTTCTTGGGGACCATGAAAATCTTGGGAGTACAGCCCCCCAAAAACTGTCCTCCTAGAGCAGGAGGTAATCCACAGTGTATAAGGAACGGTGGTGGAGTTGTACGGAAAAGAAAGTCATTGTTTCTCTGAAGTGTTTTCACGACAAGAAGAGATGAACAAGAGTTTCAAAAAAAAGTACCCCTGCCCACCCCTGGGTGGGCCCTAAAATAAAGGGCCCTGAAACCCAAAGGTAGATATTTTAAACCCCCTTACCCCCCGCGGCCAGTTTTGGCCTTTGAAAGGCCCTTTTTTTTTAAATCTGTCATGTATCACTTTATGTGAAAATAATTGACACTTAAACCTGCCCATGTGATTCGGAGATTGTTTTCCTGACACATTGTGCTTTAAGTGAAGAAATTTTTGGACAGAAAGCTTGTTTTTTTGGAAAAATATCAAAGTATTGTGAAAAAATTAGAAAAATGTACCAATTTCAAACTTAAAAAAATTTCGCGTGTAAAACAGTAGTTTTTCCCCTGAAAAAGTTTAGAATCATTTCCAAAAGTTACTGTAGGGGAATAATTTTTTCAAAATTTTCGTTTTTTTTTTATGAATTAGGGGAATTAGAAATTTTTTATTAATTTTCACATTTCAAGAAAAAATTTGCAATATTATTTTTTAGGGACCAGGGCCGTTTAACGTGACTTGATTGGCCTGTATGTTATATCCCCCATAAGGGGTTCATTAGAAAACACCTCTTTAAAGTATTCAAAACAGCATTTGGAAATTTATTAGCCCCTTAGATATTCCAGGGGGGGGGGTTAAAAGAAAAATGGAGGTTGAATTTCAAAAAATTTTTCTTTTTTTTCAGATTTTACATTTTATCCATTAGTCACAAAAATACGGAAATGGATAGGGGAAAAGGGAAATTTATTGATTCCCAGATTCTGCTGTGTCGAAATATCCCAATGTGGCCCTAGTGTTTTATTTGGTCAAAACCCAACCCAGATAGGAGAAAGACCCACCGGACCTGGGGGGCTCTTTTCAATCGATTTTTTTTTAGGCGCCATTTCATTTTGCGGACACCCTGAGGTGCAAAAAATTTATAAACTCCCCTAAAAAGACCCCATATTGGAAACTACACCCCTTAAGGAATATATCCAGGGGTGTAGTGAGTATATCGACCCCACAGGTGTGCCACAAAATTGTTTTGCGTTAGGCTGTGAAAATGAAATATTTTTTTCCAACAATCTGCAAATTTAGCTGAATATTTTTAATTTTTACAAGGCATCCTGGTAAAAAAGCACCCAAAATTTTGTCACACAATTTCTTTCAAGTTCGGCAATACCCTACATGTGGGTGTAAACTGCTGTTTGGGCGCATGGCAGGGCGTATAAGGGAGGGAGTGTTATTTGGCAAAGCCCCCAAAATACCAGAACAGGTGAAACCTTCCAGAAGTCGCCCCATTTTGGATTCAACATCCCTGGAGGAGGGGGAGGGGGGGGGGGGGGGGGACGAGACGGGACATAGGTCCGCCATTGTTTTTTGGGCTTCAATTTTACAGCGTTCACCGTGCAGTGTAAATGACAGGACAACTTTACTATGGAGATCGGTACAATTGCAATGATTAGGTGTTTTATTACTTTTACACAATAGAAATAGGTCTATAAAAATTGCGTTTTTATGTTGTCCTATTCTGACAGCCATTACCTTTTCAGTTTTCTGTAGACGAAGTCGACTATGGGCTTGTTTTTTGCGGGATGAGTTGACGTTTTTATTAGTACCATTATGGGGTGCATATGACTCTGATCACTTTTTATTAAGGTTTTTGTGAGACATTTTGAACAAAATACACCATTCCTGGTAGTGGTATTTTTTACTGCGGTCATCGTGCGGTATAAATGACATGCTGGTATTACTCAGTAGGTCTATAAAATTACAGCAATACCCAATTTGTATTTTTTTTTATATTTTACTGCTTTCACACAATAAAAACACTTATTCAAAAACACTTATTCAAAAACATATTTTTGCATCGCCATAGTCTGAGAGCCTTACTTTTTTACTTTTCTGTGTACGGAGATGTGTAGGGGCTTGTTTTTTGCGGGATGAGATGACTTTTTATTGGTATCATTTTTGGGGAGACAAGACTTTTTGATCAGTTTTAAATCCAATTTTTGGAAGGCAGGGTGAATAAAATACTGCAATAGTAGTATTTCTTATTTTTAACAGTGCTCACCAAGCAGTATCCATGAACAGTTAGCTTTACTCTGTGGGTCGATACCCAGTTTATATGGTTTTAATTTTTAGTTTGAAGCACTTTTATAAAAAAAATAAAAAGTGTTTTATTTTGTAATATTTATGCATCGCTATCTCTTGAGAGCCATAACTTTTTTATTTTTACGTATACAGAGACGTGTAAGGACGTTTTTTTTTTTTTTGCGGGATGAACCGACGTTTTGGTACAACTGTGGCGTTTATGAGTTTTTGATCGCTTTTTATTCTATTTTATGTGCTGCAGGATGAACAAAAATCGCAATTCTGTGAATGTTTTATTTTATTTTTTTTACACGGCGTAATGTGACAGATTAATAAGGACAGTCGTTACGCACGTGGCCTAATATGGGTTCTTTATTTTTGGGAAAAGGGCGGTGGGGGGGGAGGGGGAGGGATTTGTCTGCAGCTTTGATGTCACGATTATGATAGGTTGCGACATCGAAGGGTTAATCACCCGCGGCTAGAGCTCACGCCGGCTGTGGCTAATACTGCATGAGGCCAGCGGTAATTTACCGCTGGTCCCATGTCGCGATCGTGCGGTGCTTGCCTGTAAGGCCGCACGATTGCCAGGACGTATCAACTTTCCAATTTGGGAAGGGGTTTTAAAATCTACTCCTGAGGGTTCTTGACAAGGGCATCAGGTTTTGGCATGGAACCTAGTTTCCTTTCTGCAGTCTAATAAGCTGCTTTCACTTCTGAACGGTGATGTCAGACAATGGCACATGACTCTGACAGAAACAGAAGCCGGGAAGTGGAACAGAGGCGAATAGAGAGCCAAGTATGGCTTTCTTCTTGCAGCAGCAGCACTAGTGTGTTTCAAATGATCCACCTGGAAAACCCTTGGCCAGCTACATTTTTAGCTTTTGCCTGTGTTTCAGCAGTCATACATTTTTTACTTTTTCAGCAATTCGGCTTTGAGGCCTCGTTTTATGCAATTTTTTGCATAGTTTAAGATTACACAGAAACTACTGTGTAATTTACTTTATAAAATATTTGCGTCGTGACTGCAATAAACATTTGTTTTTTTTTTTTAAATAAAATTCATGTTTTACACTATATAACCTGTGAAATAAATTCTTCAGGTAATTCAAGTCACGGCCAGTGAATTTTTATATATAGTTTTTCCAGACTTTTTTGTACTATTGAGGGATAACAATTTTTAAACTTTGTCACTAACAAAATTATTACTTCTGTATCACTCAGTCTCTATGACAGGTAGCTGTTGAGGCAATACATAATGTTCATTAACAGCAGGCTTACAGCCAAGACAGCCCCTTTGGCCATTCTCGAAGCCCAAGGCTGATGATAAAGGGCTTCCCTAAGCTCTGATCGGGTCACTGGACAACTTGATAACCTGACCAGACAAGGAAGTCTCCTCTGATAATGCCTTGGTCTCAGACTATGGCAATCAAACGGGTTAAACTGGAGGCTCAGAGAATGCTAAGTACAGAGGCTGAACTCTTAGTTAACCCCTTTAAACATGTCACACTGCATCAGAGAAAAAACTGCCCTTAAAGCGGCCGTTCTCCTCTGATGCAGGACCGCGGCTTTTTGTCCCCGCTTTGTGCAAAAGCCGCGGCCACTTCTCGTTTCCTGACGCCCCCCATACAAAAGCATTGTATGGGAAGACGTCAAAAGAAGGAAGCACCGGCGTATTATACAACATGTTGTTCTAATACGCCCCTGCCGAAAGACGGGCAGAGAAAAGACGAGTGTGTAGACAACAACTCGTCTTTCTATTGCCGTCTATGGCACCACACTGACGACCGTATCTCCGGCGCTTATAAAAAACGAAAAGCGCCGGAGATACGATCGTAATCATGTGCAGTGTGGACATAGCCTTAAGGACCAGGCGTTTTTTTTTTGGCGACACGGTCGTTTTTCCCTCCTCGCCTTCTGAAAGCCATAACGTTTTTATTTTTTCACCTACATAGACACGAGGGCTTTTATTTTGCGGGACAATATGTACTTTCTAATGGTGTTATTCACTGTACTAAAGAATATACTGGGAAACCGCAAAAAAAAATGCCAAGTGGGGCAATTTGTGAAAAAATTGTATTTTCGCCATGTTTTTCGAGGGTTTGCTTTTAAAGGCGTTTCAATCTTTGGGAAAATAATGTTTTATCTGTATTCTACAGGTTGTTAAAGCATCCCAATACAAACATGTAGGGTTTTCCGTTACGTTTTCGTACCCTAAAAAAATTCCAAAAATTTTCTATTTTTTAAATCTGCGCCACGGTGCCATTTTGTTGCGACCAATAACTTTTTTTACTAACTCCCCACGACTCAGTGAGGGGGCATTTGTGCGGGCTGAAGTGTACTTTTTATCGCTAGCAGTTTGGAATGCATGCGACATTTTTGATCATTTTTATTCCATTTTTTCAGTGACGTAAAATGACCAAAAAACGCAATTTTGGCATTTGGAATTTTTTTTCTTCTACGGTATTCAGCGTACTGGATAAATGATGTTATATTTTTTATAGATCAGGACTTTTTCGGACGACGGGATACCAAAATGTGTAACTTTTTTATTATTTTAATGATTTTATTTGTAAAATGGGGAAAGGGGGGTGATTTGAACTTAACACTTTTTTTTTTTTTTTTTTACTGTAACATTAAGTCTCCCTATGGTGCTTGACCACTAGGGGGCGCGATTGTTAATACAACCTAATGCATTGCATAGGCAATACATTAGGGTGTACAAAGATGGCGGTTTCCCCACTTCCTGTCTGCGGACGGAAGTGGGGCAAACCGGCCAGGGTAAGCGACGGGAGCCTTCACAAGGCTCCCCACCACCATGCCCGATTGTCGGATCTTGTGGCGATGACCGTCCCGATCGGTGCGCGGCACCGATCGGCGTTCATTCAGACGCTGCGGCCATCTTTGGCGCGGTGTCTGATGGGTAAAACAGCGCCAGCGGGCGGAGCCTCCGTCGGCGCTGTTACTGCCGGGTGTTAGCGGCGATTTGGGATTGGGGGTCGCGGCGCCTTAGCGGCCCTGGGACGTACTCATACGCCCAAGGTCGTTAAGGGGGTTGTCTCGACAAAAGGTAAAAACATGATATGAATTGGGTCATACCCTGACCAGTCACTAGAATGGGGGTCCCGAGTCCCCTTACCCTCCTCCTGCTTAATCTGAATCGAGTAGTAGACCTGCATGTGCGTTACCACCATTTGGTTTCTATGGGGATAGTCTGCATTAAAATTTTTGGCAAACCCAACATGGTGTCTATATGTAAGAAAAATCTGGCGTTTGAAACAAGGAATGTGACGTGGATTCCAGGTTAAAATCCCTGTGTAACCCGACTCCCATTCATTTGACTGGCCAGTCCGCGCTGTTGTTCATAGTATGAACTACAGCGCGGATTTTCCACACTACGGATTAGATATCCAAAATGCTGGAAAAAAAAAAGAATAAGCATTGCATATCCATTCTTTCCAGCGGATCCACAGGAGTGTTGATGAGCCTAATCCAAGTCCAAATCAGAGGCGGAAACCACCTCTGTACGGAAAAAAATCCTCACAGCTACACACTGGATTTTTCCCAACAGTAAATGTCTGAAGTGTGAACTTACTCTAAGGCCCCGTTCACACGACAGGTTTGGCCGACCCTCGCCGCAAACTTGCGTCTCCCGACGTGAGTTTGCGGCGTGGACGCTGGCCGTGGTCTCGGCGTGGGTGGGGCATTGCTTGGGGCGCGGCTTGCGGAGAGGGTTTGCCCCCATGCAAATTATTAGGCAGGGGGCAAACCGTGCCGCGGGCCAGCCGCACACAACCCGCGGCAACACTGCGCGGACGCCGTGCTGAGAACTCCCTGTCAAGAATTGACAGGAGAGTTCTCACACACACGGAGCAAAGCCGCGGCGTGTGAATATTAGCGCGGTTTCCAATAGGAAACCATGTTAATAAACTAGGCGCGATTTGGCCGCGGAAACCGTGGCCAAATCCGTCGTGTGAACATGCCCTAAGGCTTTCAGCAGATATAATCTGCAGCAGACGAATTCTCTATTAATAGACAAATAACACCTCAGTACTGGATCAATGAGAGAGCTCAATTAACATGGCGCATATATTTGTGTACATTATATATATATATACACACACACACACACACACACGTGTATATATATGAAAAAAGTGATGAAATATCAAAAATGTGACATGATCAAAAGAAGTGTTACAAAACAGTTATGACATTAGGACAATAAAGAATACACTAAATAAAGGGATTGATGGGGGCTGAACGAACTTCTACCTCAAAATAAGCATCAATTATGCATGGAAAAGGGGGATGTGCATCTCCAGCACACATCCTGTGTATCTTGGAAAGGCTCCTCTGAGCTGAAATGTTGCCTTTGTGCATACTGGAATAAAGGTTTTGGTCTTTTCTTTCAATTGGGAGTTCTGCAATCTTCATACACAGTACAGACTAAAAGTTTGGACACACCTTCTCATTCCAACAGTTTTCTGTATTTTCATGACTATAAAAATTGTAGATTCACACTGAAGGCATCAAAACTATGAAATAACACATGTGGAATTATATACTTATCAAAAAAGTGTGAAAACTGAAAATATGTCTTATATTCTAGGTTCTTCAAAGTAGCCACCTTTTGCTTTGATTACTGCTTTGCACACTCTTGGCATTATCTTGATGAGCTTCAAGAGGTAGTCACCTGAAATGGTCTGGAAGGAGTTCCCAGAGATGCTTAGCACTTGTTGGCCCTTTTGCCTTCACTCTGCGGTCCAGCTCATCCCAAACCATCTCGATTGGGTCTGGTGACTGTGGAGGCCAGGTCATCTGGTGTAGCACCCCATCACTCTCCTTCTTGGTCAAATAGCCCTTACACAGTCTGGAGGTGTGTTTGGGGTTATTGTCCAACTAAACGCAAACCGGATGGAATAGCATGCCGCTGCAAGATGCTGTGGTAACCATGCTGGTTCAGTATTCCTTCAATTTTGAATAAATCCCCAACAGTGTCACCAGCAAAGCACCCCCACACCATCACACCTCATCCTCCATGCTTCACGGTGGGAACCAGGCATGTTTTCCATTCAGTCACCTTTTCTGCGTCGTACAAGGACTCATCAGACCAAAGCACAGATTTCCACTGGTCTAATGTCCATTCCTTGTGTTCTTTAATCCAAAAAAGTCTCCTCTGCTTGTTGCCTGTCCTTAGCAGTGGTTTCCTAGCAGCTATTTTACCATGAAGGCTGCTGCACACAGTCTCCTCTTAACAGTTGTTGTAGAGATGTGTCTGCTGCTAGTATTCTGTGTGGTATTGACCTGGTCTCTAATCTGAGCTGCTGTTAACCTGCGATTTCTGAGACTGGTGACTCAGATGAACTTATGCTCCACAGCAGAGGTGACTCTTGGTCTTCCTTTCCTGTTGCGGTCCTCATGTGAGCCAGTTTCTTTGTAGCGCTTGATGGTTTTTGCCACTGCACTTGGGGACACTTTCAAAGTGACTGACTGACCTTCATTTCCTAAAGTAATGATGGCCACTCGTTTTTTCTTTACTTAGCTGCTTTTTTCTTGGCATAATAGAAATTCTAACAGTCCATTCAGTAGGACTATCAGCTGTGTATCCACCTGACTTCTGAACACCACAACTGATGGTCCCAACCCAGTTTATAAAGCAAGAAATCCCACTTATTAAACCTGACAGGGCACACTTGTGAAGTGAGAATCATTTCAGGTGACTACCTCTTGAAGCTCATCAAGAGAAGGCCAAGACTGTGCAAAGCAGTAATCAAAGCAAAAGGTGGCTACTTTGAAGAACCTCGAATATAAGTCATATTTTCAGTTGTTTCATACTTTTTTGTTAAGTATATAATTCCACATGTGTTATTTCATAGTTTTGATGCCTTTAGTGTGAATCTACAATTTTTATAGTCATGAAAATACAGAAACTGTTGGCAAGAGAAGATGTGTCCAAACTTTTGGTCTGTACTGTATATCTCACAAAAAGTTAGGTATATTCGACTTTTGGTTGAAATTTCAGGATGAACATAAAATTTCTTGAACATTTTTTTTAAATGCACTAAATGAGACCATGTCTTAACTTTAGAATGAACATTTCCAACCGTTTAATGTTTCAGTACTTCTTGCACAACTTGCAGATCTCTAACAATGGCAAAATGACAAAATTCACAACAGAGGTTTGATCCCTGAAGCGCCCAACACCTTTCAATGGATCAACAGTATCTCGCCATTACGAGACTTCAAGCAGGATGTTATTGGACAGAGTGTCACAGAGTGTCATCAGCAGGTTGTAACAGATACAGAGAGACTGGAAGAGTCACAGAAAGGCAAAGGAGTGGACGACCTTTGGCTACATCACACACTGATTAACTCTTCATTGGAAACAATTCCCTGTAGAAGTGGATGATGAAGGGAGGTGAGAAGCATCAGCGTGGTCTGCATGAATGATGACCTGACCATACCACCACGCACAGGCATCATCGTCTTGCATGGGTCAGGGAGCATCTATGCTGGATGAAGGACCAGTGGTCCTCAGTGATGTTCAGTGATGAATGTCGATTTGCTCTAAGCAGAAATCATCAGGGCTGTGGAGTCGGAGTTTGTATAAAATGGAATGAATCCTAAACTATATAATAAATTGGTCCAGTTAATTCATTGCAGTGTCAAGAGCAAGAGAAATTGGGCCTCGCCAGTGCTACTGCTCCCATATCTTCAGCCCGATTAGATGAAGAGTTTAATTTTGAAAAGTATTTGGATGACATGGAGCAATCAAAGTGTTGTCGTAGGGGACTAGATTCTGCTCCCATAGAAAACAGATGGACCAGATTTCAGCAAAATTTTTCACTTGCTTTCAAAGAAGTAGAAGGGTTTAACCGTTGATCAGAACTGATTGTGCCTTAGGCAATTCCTTTATACTCTGAGATTGTTAGAGATGTTGCCCTTGTGGTCATCGCTTTGCCCCCAACCCAAGTGTAAAGAGGCCGTTCTCTAGCCTGGAAACAATAAGATCAGATTTGAGGTCATCTATGAAGGATGATCTGATGGAGGCGATTCTATTCCTCAGAACAAATTCATAGACTCCACAAGTGTTATGCAGTAAGTTTTTGTTGAAAACTTTTTTCCCCCCACTTACTGCAGCGTTTTGCATATTTACAAATTATTAAGTTTTTTTGTGTTCTAAAGTTGCATCCAATAAATATATTTTACACTGACAAGCAAAAGTTTAACAATGTTTTGAACTTTGAGTTTCCGGCTCTATATCTCACCATCCACTACAGCTTTGAATGTGAGACTACGATCATTTTATAGACAAACATCTTGGCTATCTCATACATAACCTTGATCTTGCCACTATTTAGCATATGCTTAGTTCTGCAGATTCTGGTCATGTTACTGCTTTGCTCCTGGTGGTAAAATATTTTCTCTTTCTTGTTAATAGAAATTACAACCTGTACTCACATTCCCTAATAGCTCAGTGTGTTATTAGGCTGATTCCCAAGTGATAGGTCACTGGTTCGAACAGCCATGAAGAAGATTTCCCAAGAAAAGAGAAACCGCATCATCCAGCTCATCAATAGTGTCTCTCAACCAAGAAAATTGCCAAACTGCATCATGTGAGACCCTGACAGCTGGAAGGATATGCAATGAAGTCCATCCATTCCAAAGCCAAGAGGTGGATGTCCAGGCAAAATATCAGCATCAATAAGTCGCTTATCACAAGGTTGATCAGTTGTATCGTAACAGACAGCAGTGGAGGCGGCTCGTAGGCTGCGTAAGACTGAGATAACAGACGTCCATGCAACACTCATTACACAGGTCTGGAATGATGGCCCGAAAATAGGTGAGGAAGCCTCAACTTCAATCTCATCATAAAAAGCGTCGGAAAAGAGTTTGCAAAAAAGTATGAAAAATGGAAGATTGGAAATAGGTGTTTTGGAGCGATGAGAAGTCAATAGACCGGGCTCTGATGGGGGGGAATGGGTCTGCAAGAAAAGGGGGATAATGGATCGAGAAGCTGGAAGAACTGTGAGGTTCGGTGGAGGAACCTGAGGATATGGGGATGTTTCACAGCCAAAGATGTTGGATACTTGACCAGGATCGATGGTGATCTCAGTGTTGAGCTATATGTGAGTGTCCTTCAAGATGAGTTACTTCATACATTCGAGGACTATGGGTATGAAAAGGACGACATAGTGTCCAGCAGGACAACGACCCGAAGTAGACGTCAAGGTTGGAGAAGGAATGGTTCAATGACAATGAAGTAGAACTGCTGTATTGGCCTCCACAGTCCCCAGACCTCAACCCTTTCGAACACTTGTGGGTAGAGTTGAAGAAAAAGCTGTATTCATCCAGTCTCCTCCAATATTGGGAACGTGTAGAAGAGACCAGGGATCAGATTTTTGTCAAGACCTGCTTGAATCTGATCAAGAGCCCAGAAGGATTCAGGTAGTGCTGAAAGCTAAATGTGGATTTCCCAAATACTAACAAAATAATAAAAATTTACATTTTGATTTTTAGAAGCAAAACAGTAACAATGCAGTTACATGAAAGAATCTGGAGAACTAAGCAGATGCTAAATACTTGCATTTCAAATTTATGTATAAGATCGGTAAGATGACTGTACAGGCAGTCCCCTACTTACATCGTTCCGACTTACATATGTCCCCTAGTTACAAACGGAGACTTATGGGGAGTGGCTGACATTCAACACTGAGTAACGCCCCAGGGAAAACCCCAAGTGCCAGCATGCCAAAAAGCTGAAACATGAAAATACAAAACTTTTGGGTTTTAAATCTTCTACAAAAAGGGAACAGCCCGCAAAAAAAATTGTAAAAACCCTTTTCCCTCCACTATCCAATTTTTTTTTTACGGAATTACTTTTAATAAATATACCTGAAACTGACTTACATCCCAAATTCAACTTAAGAACAAACCTAAGCCCCTACCCTTTTTGAAACCCCGGGGGCTGCCTGTATATAAAATGAGGGGAAAAAGTCTCTTGTACAAAGTGAGTGGAGGGAGAGATATGGAGCCAAAAAGCCCCAAAAAGGTTAAAAAAACTTTGTTATCCTATCAGCCATTGTTATTACCAGACAGCCTGGGGTGGTGGGGGTGTTAGGCCGTGTTCACAGGGCCCTTAAATTCCCCGACGGTTTTGGGTGCGCTCACAAATCCGCCGTAAATAAGGGGCGGGGGGGGGCTGGACCCGGGGCGGGGGCGCCGCTCCCCGGCCCCATAGAAAATTAAATTATCTATGGCGCGTACGCGCGTAAAAAAGTGCATGTCATTTTCCCCCCCCCGGGCGGGGGATTCGCCGAGCGGGGGGGAGCGAGGGAAATTTCCCATTTTTCTTTTATGAGAACAGTGGATTACCTTTAATAAACCCCAATTTTATTGGCGCCGTACTAAGCGAAAACCCGGGGGCCCCCCAGAAACGGCGCCAATCCCGCAAAAAAAAACCCGGGGTGAAGGGAACCCCTTTAGTGTGGAGTGGCGACTTGTGGAAGGGTCATTCCATATCAAGTGATCCAAATATGATTTTTTTTAGACTTCTTTAGATTTTTTTATTTTTATGAAGTACAATTTAGTTAAAAACAAGTAAAAAGTTTTAAATTTTTTTACCATCATTAATTTTTCCCGACTTGTAAAGTTTTGACAAAGCGTAAATTTTGGGCCCGGGTATGACTCAATTTTTTTATCATATCTGGGGGCTAAAATTTAAAGAAAAAAGAGGGGGAGATTTATCATTTTTCTCAAAGGGTCCCCGGCTTTCATATGTTTATGCCCCAAAGGGACTAGTTTCTTTATATTTTTTTTTTGGAAAAATTTCGTTTAAAAATTTTGATATGAAACTGTGAAAAAATTTAAATTTTCCCAACCCCTTAACGCCCGGGACGTAACGATTTACGTCCCAGGGCCGTTAAGGGGGCCCTTTGCAGGGGGATCGCCGCAACCCCCGGCAGTAACAGCCCGCAGGTGGCTTTCCCCCGCGGCGCTTTTTAAAACCCGTCAGACCCCGGGCCAAAGAGGCTGTGGCGCCAAACCTGAATGCGTCGGTCCCGCCACCGATCGTTAAGGTCTTCGGCATCGGGCAGCATAGCTGCGGCGATCCGAGGGCCCGGGACACGGCGGTGGGGAGCCCGGGTAAAACGCCCATCACTTACTTTTCCCCGTTTTGGGCCCCCACTTGGGGGCCGTAGACGGGGAAGGTGGGGAAACCGCCATCTTTGAAACCCCCCTAATTGCTTTTAACTATGCAAATGCATTGGGCTGTATTAACAACCCCCCCCCCCCAACGAAGGGGCCCCCCCCCCCCCCCCCCCCCCCCCCCCTAGGGGTCAAGCACCTTTGGGGGGACTAAATTTTTCCCAAAAAAAAAATTAAAGTTTTAAAATTAAAAAAAAAAACCCCCCTTAATTATCGCCAATCGGGTCGAAAAAAAACTAAAAAGAGGCAGGGGGAGATCGCTCCTCCTGCTCTCTGTCGGCGGCAGCAGCGCACGGATCCCCACGACCCGTGCAGTTTCCCCCCTCTACAACACCCGGGAAAGGGAAGAAAACCCTTCCCGGGGTTGTCTGTCGTCACGATGCCCGGCCGGTCCCTTTGTGGGCAGGGCCCCGGCATCTTGACTGACATTTTGTCATGGGAAAACCAGTCTTTGGGCAACAATATCACTGTTTCCCCCTATTGAATGAGAATTAAAGATCTTTTCATTAAAACCCCCAGGGGGAAAAAGAAAAATTAAAAATGTAAAAAAAGTGAAAAAATGTAAAAAAAAGTAAAACAACAATTTAAAACAAAACAGGGAAAAAATAAAATAAAAAACGTACCCCCCCTTTTTTCCCCCCTTTCCCAAACCCAAATCCCCCCAAAAAAGATCAAAAAAAAATAAAGCCCCTTTAATTTGGTACCCGCCGCGTGGGGAACGCCCCTCCCCTATAAAGGGGGCCCATGAAAATTTAAACCTGTACGGTAAAAACCCGAAAAATAAAAAAAAAAGTACCTTCAAAATTATACCTTACATGACCGCTATAAAAAAAAAAAAAAAAAACACTCCCCAAGATTGCTGTTTTTTGTTAAAAAACCATCTCAAAAAAAGCCTTAAAAAAAATTGAAATAGCATCATATGCCCCCCAAAAGGGTCCCAAATAAAAACTTCAACTCACCCTGCAAAAAAAAAAGCCCTACACAGCCTGCACACAGCAAAAATAAAAAAAGTTATGGCTGTCAGAATAGGACAACATAAAAAAAGCAGTTTTTTATAGCGTAAAATTTTTGCTGTGTAAAAGTAAAAAAAACAGAAAAAAAAATTTTAAAAAAAAACTTTAAACATTGTAATTTTTTCCCCCCCCCCCATAGTAAAGGGCATCACATCATTTTAAAATTCTTTGGGGAATGCTGTTAAAAAATTTAAAAAAAAACAAAGACCGAACTGCGTTTTCCCCCCATTTACATTGCCCCAAAGCTAAAAAAAACAAATATGGAAACCCTTTCTTCCAAAATACCAGTACCCCCCCTAGATGAGTTTCCCCGATGGGGTTTAATCCCCAAAAAGGGGGGACTTTTGGAAGGTTTTGCCTGTTCTGCAAATTTTGGGGCTTTGCAAAAGCGACATTTCCCCCTCAAAATCTCGTTCCAAAAGCCAAAAAAGCGCTCCCCCCCTTATACGCCCCGCCCTGGCCCAAACAGGGAGTTTTTTCACCCCCATGTAGAGTATTGGGCCCAACTTGGGAAAAAATTGCCTTTTAAAAAAGGGTTTTTGGGTTTTTTTTTCCGGATTCCTTGTTTTTATTAAAACATTTAAGCCCAAAATTGCGATTGAAAAAAAATTTTTTTTTTTTTAAAAAATTTTTACGCCTTTTGCAAAAAAAAAATTTTTAATCACCTTTGGGGGTTTTATATACTCAATGCACCCCTGGTATATTCATTAAGGGGTTTGGGGAAAATTTTCCAATATGCGGTTTATTTAGGGGTGTTTTTTAAGTTTTAGCACCTTTGGGGTCCCTAAAACCCGAAATGGCGTCTCAAAAAATCGTATTGAAAAAGGGGACCCCAAGGGGATAGTAGGGTTTTTTTCCCCCCCCTTTCTGGGGCTTTTGGGTTACCAAAAATCACTAGGGGCCCCAAAATGGGATATTCTAAAAAAAGGCAGACCTGGGGGGGGAATTTAAATTAAGTTTTCATTTACCCAGTCACATTTACCGTAAAAAAACCCGTTTTAATAAAGGATAAAAAATTGAAAATTTTGCAAAAAAAGTGAAAATTTTAACTTTAACCCCCACTTTGCTTTAATTTCTGTGAAATATCTGAAGGGTTTATCAAAATTCCTAAAAATTTTGAAAAAACGTTAAGGGGTCTGTTCTTAGATGGGAAATTTTTATGGGGGTATTAAAATGCAGGGCCCCCCAAAGCCACTCAGAACGGGGGTGGTCCCCAAAAAAAAGTATATTGCAAATTTTCTTTAAAATGTGAGAAAAAACTACTAAATTTCTAAGCCCTCCCAATGTCGTTAAAAAAAAAAAAAAAAAAAAGACATTTAAAAATTTATCCAAAAAATATAGTTGGGGCATTTTGGGAGATGCTTTTTTTTAAACTATTTTGTGGGGAATAATTATCTGTCTTTCAAGCAGAAATTTTTGCAACTTTTTAAAAACGAAATTTTTTTCCCAAATTTTTTAAGAAAATTTTTATATTTTTTTACAAAAAAAAAGGTTGTAAGGATAAAAAATTTTTAACAACTTAAAGCACAAAGTGGGCACGAGAAAAAAAATCTCTGAATCACATGAATAAGTAAAAGGGTCCCAAAAAAAAAGTTATTCTCACATAAATTGACACAAATCAGGTTTTTTAAAAAAAAGGGCTGTGTCAGGGAAGGGCAAAAAAGGCTCGGTCCTTAAGGGGTTAAGGAACCCTTTCGAAAATTTTTTTGTGGGAAAATTTTGTTTTTCCCCCCTCGCTTCCCCAATTTATAACTTTTTTATTTTTTCCACCTACATAGAACGGGAAAGGGGTTTTTTTTTTTTTGGACAAGATGTTTTTTCCCAAATTTGGGGCACTGAAAAAAAATAAAGAAAATACTGGGGAATGGCCCAAAAAATTTCCCCAAATTTGGGAAAAAATTTTGGGAAAAAAAAAAAAAAAATTCTTTTACCAAGTTTGCAGGCGTTTTGTTTCACGGTGTTCAATCTCCCCTTAAAAAATAAAGTTTCTTATTCTACAGGTTGATACACATCCACTAATACCAAACATGTAGAGTTTCCGAACAGTTAAGTTTTTTTAAATTTGCACCACGGCGCCATAATTTTGGGGACCAATAACTTTTTTTGTCCCAAAAAATTTTTGGACCCTCATGAGTGGGGGATTTTTTTCGGCCCCGAAGTTTAATTTTTTATTTTACAATTTGGAATGCATGCAACTTTTTTGATCACTTTTTTTTCCAATTTTTTTAAACGTCGGTTTAAATGACCCAAAAAAGCTTTTTTTTTTTATTTCTACGGTGTTCAGTGTTTCAGGGAAAAAATTAAGTTATTTTTTATAGATCGTACTTTTTCCCATGCGGCGATACCCAAAAATGTGGGAACCCTTTTTAAAAAATTTTATTGTTTCTAAATTTTAAAATGGCAAAAAGAGGGTAAACAAACACAAAAAAGAAATCCCTTAAAGGCAGGGCTGTGGAGTCGGATTCCTCCTAAAAGGGACCGACTCCGACTCCCAAAATATATAATTATTTGGTCCAGTTAGTTCGATGCAAAGAGCAAGAGGCATTGGGTCCGGCCAGTGCCACTGCTCCCATATCTTCAGCCTTATCACATGAGGAGTGTAATTGATGCCATGGAGCCGGCAAAGCGCTGCCCCAGGGGAAAAGATTCTGCTCCCAGGGCAAACAGACTTCAGCAAAAATTTTCACCTGTTCTCAAAAAAGTAGAAGAGTTCAACCATTCATCAAAAGTGACTGTGGCTGAGGCAATTCCTTTATACTCTGACATTGTTAGAAAAGGGTTCCCCCATGGGGTTCACCGCTTTGCCCCCAACCCAATTAGTGTAAAAAGGGGGCCCCCCCCTTTCCCTCCCCCTTGGAAAAAAAGAGTTTCAGATGTGGTCATGTATGCAGATCTGATGGGAGGAAAATACAAATTTCTCAGAAAAAATTTTCAAGACTCCACAAATGTTCCCCAGTGTTTGGGCAAAATTTAAAATTTTTTTGTTTTAAAGTCATACCCAAAATAAATATATTTTACACTGACAAGCAAAATTTTAACAAGGGGTTAAAACCCTTGTGACTTTCCAGCCAGTTCTTTCCGAAACTGCATTGTTACTGTTTTGCTCCAAAAAATCTAAATTTTAAATTTTTTAATTTTTTTTTGTTAGTTTTTTGGGAAATCCACCTTTGGTTTTCAACACTGCCTGAACCTTTCCCGGGGCCCTGTGAATCAGTTTTAAAGGATGTCTTAAAATAAAATCTGATCCCAGGTCTCTTCTAACATTCCCAATTTTTGCAGAAAAACTTGGATACAAATAACTTTTGCTTCTACTCCACCCAGAATTTTAAAAAAATAAAAAACATTGTTCCCCTTTTTTTCTTGTCAGTGCCCTGTTCAACCTAAATTTTTAAATTATTGCATTATAAGGGAAAACAGCCTGTTTTACCATTTACTAAAAGTAAAGTTATCACTTAAACATCCTAAAGTCCGGGGGATTTGAGTCGGGGGTTTTGGGGAAAAATTGAAAGCCCGAGTGGGGGTTTTGGGCTTTCCGACTCCACCGCCCCCCTTAAAAGGGGGCCCCCCCCCCCCCCCCCCCCCCCCCCTCACTACTTTTGATTAACTTTCCCTCAGTGCTGTTTTCTTGGTTTCATTTTGAATTCAGGGCTTTTTTAAAATGGTTTCCTTTAAGGCTGTTTCCCGAACCAGGCCCTGTCCCTAAAGCAACCAGTGCTGGCCCCTTTCAGGAGAGAGTAAAAAATTTCAAAAAACTATAGCACCTGGGGAGCTGATCACCCCAAAATAAGAGGGGATTCTCAGAAAAAGGGTAGGATACTGAAAATTTGGACTTTTTTT
The DNA here is from genome assembly GCA_025379985.1 of Phyllomedusa bahiana. Classification (NCBI taxonomy): domain Eukaryota; kingdom Metazoa; phylum Chordata; class Amphibia; order Anura; family Hylidae; genus Phyllomedusa; species Phyllomedusa bahiana. The sequence goes on from JAODAL010005051.1 coordinate 124,197, forward strand.
TTGCAAGATCTTTAACATAAAAGGCAATCTTTGTAGCGAGACAACCCCTTTAAGTGCCAGAATAAATACATCTTAATCATCATAACACAACTTGCTCAGCATTTTCAACCTGAATTCATTGAACAAACCAAAAGAAAAAAGGTGATCATATCCTGAAGTGTGATTTCCTAAATAGTCTCATCCTAATTATATGTTAAAAAACAAGATTAAAAGAACCAATATTTTTAACACCTATTTATACATGTAATAACTTTTTCTATTATATCACTAAACATGTCATTTATGAAGTGTTTAAGAAGAATAGTACAGTAGTTAAATCCTCGTTCCATGAAATAATCAAACTATTAACAGTATGTTTTTAAACTGGCCTTTTATCATCAATTTGTCCCTTCTAGTGGGTGAAATCAAATGTAATCTTGTCCATAAGCGCTTACTAGCAATGGCCATTTCCTTTTGTGTCAAAGAGTATGTACGGCCTGTCATGGTGTTCAGCTCCACCTGAGTTAATATCTGATTTTTGTTAACTTTTAAAATGTCTGGTTTTCTTGGATACACAAAGGATGGTGCGGGACCAAAAGGATGCAAAAAAGTCAATTCTACTTCTTCATTTTCACAATCTTTGGAGAGTACAGTAGCCAGCCACCAGCCCCGCCGAACACAATCGCCAATATCGTAGCACGCCGACTCCCTTGATGTCAGTGTAGAGACTATGGTTTGTTCATGAAAGCTCTGAAGCTGTGTCTTAGGGTATGTTCACATGGCGTCTTGCGTCCGCGTGAACATCCACTTTTGTGATGCGTGTCTGGGTCCATCTGAACAGACCCAGACACGCATCTAAGGACTTCTTCACACAGTTTTCACTCCGTGTTACAAGTGCTTTTTAGATCCGTCTTGTGGACCGACAGAGCGGACCCCAAGATGAATCTAACAATTAGCAGTGAGATTCTCGCTGCTATGACAAACACACTGCGGCGTTCAGATGAGAGATCGCCGCTGCGTGTTTCAAAAGCGCAGGACGGCTCCGTCTTGAAAAGAATTGCATGTCATGGAATGACCCGGAAACAGAAATATCCTACACTTCATGATTGGTCCAGTGACAGCCTCTACTACTTGAAAACCATCATTAATCCAGTCATTCTGCCTCTACATGAACAACACAGGGCTAATGTCATCTTCATGGATGACAATGTGGAGCTCATCGAGGTTGCGTCATTAGGAAACGGTTGATGGAGACTGGGGCACCTCAAATGGAGTGGCTGCACTTTCTCCAGACCTGAACCCCCTAGAAAACCTGTGGGATCAGCTGAGTCTCCGTGTAGAACTCATAACTCTGTACCCAACCTGAATGACCTGAGGGGCGCCCTTAGAGAAGAGTGGGCTGCCATGCCTTAGCAGTCAATAGCGAGACTTGTGAACAGTTGTAATTGATGCTCCAGACCACGTGATGTTCCTGACATTGGTTGATGGTGTACACTCTCCACTGTTGTTGGCTTTTGCGGGATTAAATTGTTTGAGATGAGAAAACCAACACTGACTGTTACGACAAATGGCCTCAGGATAAAATATCCCTGTAGCATTAATTTTTTACATTTTCCATAAATTTCACCAGAAAGCCAACTAGCTGTAACTTTTTGGGAATAGTGTATGTATATATGCAGACATCTATATATGTGATTAAATATATCCATATTTGTGTGTACATAACATACACATGTGCCGTGTTCTTGGCTATTTCTCGTTGACATCACAGTCCACCTCTTTGCACACACTACACGGGCAGTACATGAGGTGACAGCTGTACAGACATTACCAGTTCTCTATCATTTCCTTGATGGCATTGGCGGGTCTCTGGATGACTTCCCCCGCAGCAATCCTATTCACCACAGTTTCATCCAGGCGGCGGATGACCCCGGCTGTGGGGGCCATGGTGCCGCGTATCACACGACAACCACAGGACACGTACAGGAAGATTGGCGCGCTCCAACAAACCAAACACCAATCAGATCCGCGGGTGCCCGTCGCTGCGAGAGTGTGCGTGACAGATATGTGTGTTCTGTGTGGATGTCTGCGGCGGACGCCATCTTGTCGGAGCTCATATTCACATATTTGTAATTGAGGTAGAGAGTGATCATTTTAGAGAAGAGCCTCCTGGTTTGGGGAGTTTACGCCTGTAGGCGCTCTAGGGGTTACGTCGTGCATTACCTCGCTGCTCCCAGCAAATGTATCACGCAGATACTTTGTCATGGAAGATTTCTTATGACTAAAGCTAGGAGTTCTGTTTCTGTCCCCATAGAGGAGAGCACCTGGTGAGCAGTGTGGGGGTACAGGTAGGTATTATACGGCCGGTGGGTCACACGTGGATTTGGTGGACTTCATTGTGAAGAGCTGCCTTAATGTTATATATATGGAAAGAAATAAGAAAAGAAAAAAACCCTCTCCATGGCTGCAGCCCTGGTGACATAGTGTTCTCAATGAGAAAGCAAGTCATAAGGGAAAGTTGGAGGCCCCTGTGTCCCCTTCCTCAGGTAGAGCTGGCTCACATCGTGTTACGCAGGCCTTCAGCGATGCAGAATACTTCTGCGACGATACGTCCATCCTCATAAGTCAGTGCATACACTACGGGCCTCCTGTATGAAAACTGCCCAGGTCTAAGAATTTCTTTGTTGCCCATAGCAACCAGAGCACCCCTTAAATTTTTCCTTGCACTATATGAAATGAAAGAGGAGCTCTGATTCTTTGCTATGAGCTCTGATTGGTTTCTATGGGCAACAAGGAAAGTCTTAGACCTGGACTGTTTCATACATGTCCCCCTATATATTTCTTTAAGAGAAACATATCCACTCATGGCAAGGTTCACACTGTGTTCCTCCCGACGGATTTGCCGGAGGGCCCAGAGACATTATTACAACAAATGTAGACTTATTTGGACCACGTTTGCTCTATTTGCATAGCAGGCCATGCTTTTTCATACACCACTGGCAATTAGGACTCCATTTGTTATCTTAATGCCTATGGGCCGGCTGCAACTTCATCCCAATGCATGTCAGGGTACCTTTTTCCCCCAATACCGAATGTATACGTTTTCGTTGCCAGAAGAATAAGGCTAGGTTCACACGGCTTAAATGCAGGGCGTAATTACGGCCCGCAATTACGCCGTGTGGACGGGAGTGGGGGGCCGGCACCTCGCCGGCCCATAGACTTGCATTACCAGCGGCGCGTATACACCGCTAGTAATTCACATGTCAATTATCTCCCCGCCCGGCGGATTCGGCGAGCAGGGAGAGGAGACGTAATCCATAGTTCTCTATGAGAACTGTAGATTACCGTAATGACTGGGAAGTTTTCAGCCCGTAATTTGCGCACTCCAGCGTGTAATTACGGACTGAAATATGTCCAATTTTAAGCCGTGTGACATGGCCTAAAAGTGCAGTCAAGCGGACTTTTTTTTTTTTTTCCCTTGCCCAGAGTGCATACATGTTCGGGAAATCGAGCAAATGTAGTCCAAAAGTGAGTGTTTTCCCTACTGTTCTCAATGGATACATCCTAATACTTTTCTCAGGTGTCCAAACAGATATCCATGACAGAGGACTGAAACACGGTGTGAAGGCAGCCAGGCTTCAGATATCTGGCCATGTTCACAGGTTTAATTTAGACGCTGAAAATGTCAGTGTTGAATCCTTGTCCTTGTAAGGGCTTGTCCCCACAGCACAGGTTATTTGTTTTTCGACGGTTTATGCTTTTACAAACCGTCTGAAAACCGACAAGCATCGTTTCCCCATAGACTTCAATGGCAAAAACGTGCAGCAGTCCCCACTGCACAGATTTTCTGCCGGACAGTTTTTGACACCGCCGACGGTCCGAAAAAACTTAGAACATGTTCATTCTTCCGGTTTTTGGGCAGAACATGAACATGTTGGTGTGAATGGGACAGCTTGAATCCGCAAACCGCAGACAAAAGCTGTCCCCTTACCTGCCAAAAAAAGACCAAATACCGGTCGGAAAATCCGACCGGTATTTGGTCTTTGCCGTGTAAACACAGCCTAGGTACTGGTTTCAGACAAGGATTTGAGGCTGATTTTCAGCCTTCTATCTATTATAATGTGAGGTGAGGATTCAGTGCGGAATCTGTATCAAGATTTTACACGTCAATTCTTTTTCAGAGCTGAAAACAAATACGTGCCAAGGAAAATCAGCGTTGTGTGAACAACAATGCTGGTTTTTCACTAGAAACCATTTAAAGGGGTTTTGCCACAAAGTAAAATTGACGTGGGAAGCTTGCAGATTAAATAATGAGCATTTTCACCATTCATTATTATTAAAAATTCTGCTCCGTTTTTATTTTAGCTGCTCCTTTAGTGATCCATTGTTTACAGCTTGTCTCCAGGGGATACGACCAGGGCTGAGAGCTCCTCAGTCCAGGTCGCACATGCTCAGACATCACCTCTCTTGTCGGGCAGCTACTGAGTGTTCAAACCCCAGGTGTTGTCATTCTACTCCCGTCCTCTGTACTCCTCATTAGTCAAAAAGTGCAAATACATAAAAAATACACTAATATGAGGTCTGTGCATTGATAAAGAGAAAAAAAAAGCCACAGGTTTGGTTGCTACAGGGATTTGAACCTAGGACCTTTGTGCTGTGAAGCAAAAACATTACCTCTCAGCTACTCGCAATGCTTTACATAAACAGACCTTTCTTTGACTACAGAGAGGAAAGGCATGGTGATGTCATCCTGCTGGGTCACATGATATGCAATTCAAATAAATCACACACGCCCCCTGAAGAGCACACAGAGCTGAAGAGCTGGATACAGGAGGTATGAAATAAGATCATGGCAAAACCCCTTTAAGGCAGATTGGAGGCTGATTCTGAGGCAGATTCTGCACTGATCCTTGGCAGAATCGGCGCCCACATCTGCTGCATAAACGTACTCGTAGCGTTCTGATTAAAAATCCGACCAGTATTTTCTTTTCTTTTGAACATTAGAGGGACGGCTTCTGTCTGTGGTTTGCGGATTTGGCTGTCCCCCTAAACATTGAGCAGCACATGTTCTGCCTCAAAACTGCGCGGAAGAATATGCATGTTCTAATTTTTTTGGGGGCAGCTTTCGGATTTGAAATCCGAACATCAGAATAACCAGATAGTGTCTAGGGGTGTCAAACTGCCGGCCCTCCAGCTGTTGGGAAACTACAACTCCCATCATGCCCACTGTTATAGATTATACAAATGCATGATGGGAGTTGTAGTTTCCCAACAGCTGGAGGGCCGGCAGTTTGACACCTGTGTAAGCTCCGATCTATAGATGTCTACAGGGACGGTTGACAGTTGGTTTCAAATCTGAAAACCGTCTGAAAAACCAACTGAAAACCCTTGCCTTGTGGACAGACCCATAGGGTATGTTCACACGGGGTAATTTCTGCGCGCATTTCTCCACGTATTTGCGCTCTAATATGGGCGAGATGCAAGCCGAAATTACGGTAATCTGTAGTTCTCATAGAGAACTATGGATTACACCTCGTCAATACGATCGTATTGTACATGCAGTTAGATAAGCGACATGTCAATTTCTTGTGGCAAATACGCGCCGCGAGTAATGAATGTCAATAGGGCCGGCGGGGGTACACACGTATTAGCACGAGCTCCCGAAAGACACGATGTATTGTACGCGCTCTTAGGTTATGTTCACACGGCGTAATTGCGGGGCGTACAGACTGTATTCGCCACAGACTGTATTCACCACAAGTAATTGACATGTCACTTATCTCCCCGGGCGTACAATACGGTCGTATTGTACGCCCGGGGACAGGAGGCGTAATCCATAGTTCTCTATGAGAACTGTGGATTACCGTAATTTCAGCGCGCATCTCGCTCGTATTAGAGCGCAAATACGACATGAAATGCATGCCGAAATTTGTCCATGTGAACATAACTCCTGAACAAAGCAAAATCAAAACCACAGTGTATTTGGTAAAAGTCTTCATTTTCCTTTCTATACATGTTAAAAGCCAATCATAGTAGTGTGAACCCAGCCTAAAAGGGGTTTTCTCACTATCTTTTTTTTTTTTTTTTTTTTTTTTTAAGGTGTATTTTGCAGCAGCATTTATAAGCCATAACTAGGAGTGGGCTACACGGGAAAAAATATAATGAAAGTTGTGCTGTTCTGTTTTTGGGGGACGCACTCTGTTTTTGGTTTCAAATAGCTGACAATACGGAAAGAGGTGTGAACCCACCCAAAGATGGAAGATACGTGGTGCAGTACTTTTTCAGGATTATAAAAATTCAGACATTACAATTTACGTTTTTTTTTTTTTGTTTTTTTTTTTTACAAGTGTGTGGTTCTCAAAATTAGCAGGATTCCCCTTGCGTCTATGACCACCAGCCGCTGCTCCTTTTTCTATCAACACTTCTGTAAGGGTATGTTTACACGGCTTATTTTCTAGCGTAATTGCGCGCGTATTGCGCTTGATACGCGGTGAAATGCACGCCGCAATTATGATAATTCATAGCTCTCATAGAGCGCTATGGATTACGTGTCGCCCCCCTGCGCGTACAATCTGATCGTATTGTACGCATGGGGGGGAGAATTGACATGTCAATTGGTAGCGGCTAATACGCGCTGCTGACAATTCATTTCAATGGCCCCCCCCCCCCCCCTCCCCCGTTTGGGAAATTTCCGTCATCGGGTGGGGTTTTCCAAAAAACCCCCGGGTTTTTCGGCATGTCATATGTCCGCAAAAGCCTTTGGTAACACAGCTAATAGAGCAGTGTTAAATCCAGACAATGGAGAGATATCTGATCAGATCAGAGGGTTTTCACAGACAGGAATGAGTAAGGAGTCGAAAGCTCGATTTACAGAGTGTAATGCGGCAGCAAACAGAGGACACCTTCAGTTTTACTTTTTAAAAATTCGGGAAAAAAAAACATTGATTGGCCCTAGTCCAAGACAAAAATTGCAGTGGGAAAAACCCTAGAAACTTGCTTGCCTTTGGTTTTCATGTGGTTCCTTTGGGGAATACGTGAAAAGGAAAATTTTAAAAAATAACCGGGGGGGGGGGTGGGGGGGGGGAAAATTTTTTTGTAGAATTTTATGGAATTTTTTTATTTCAGAAGCTCCATGCAATTCAATATTATTTATAAAATATTGTCCTTCTCTAGCTGTTAAAAAAAAAATTCTGAAAGGCCAAAACAAACTTAACATTTATTTGCTGTTATTATTTTCTTATACCCATATACTATTCAAAATACAAAGTAATAATGACATAATAATTGCTTTCTTGTTCTCTCGCAGGGAAGATTAATTTGGGAAAAAACCAGAAAACAGAAAAGTAATTTTTTTTTTGTTTGTTTTTTTCGCCGGGGCGCTGATAATACGAACTTTTTAGGCTTTTCTTCTTAAAAGAATGATGTCAAGCTTTTTCCCCAGTTCTATCGAATCAATAGGGGGTAGAGAGGTAAGTACAAGGGTACTTTAAAAAAATATTTTAAAAAATTTTCATTAAAGTTATTTTCAATGTTTAAAAGAAAAAAAGTTGATGGAGTGTACAAAAAGGGTTGTTCACACGGAGTTTTTCATGCATGTACAAACGCTTTTAGGACCCTTTGGGGGGCCCTTTGTCGGTCCCCCGACGGATCTAAACCATTGCAGTGAGATTTTCATGTTCATGTGAACATCGCGGGGTTCAGATGAGGGTCGCCACTGTGTGTTTCAAAAACGCAGCTCCATCTTGAAAAGAATTGACATGCAGAGCGGACCCCAAGACAGATCCTAAAAGCGCTTGCGCTTACACTCCGTGTGAACAAGCCCTAATGCAGAAAGAAACCCATTTAAATAGTGTGTGAACATATCCGAAAGGGCCGGGAATAAAAAGATTAGGGAAATGAGAGTCAAAGGGGTGTGGGTCGGAGCGGTGCCCATTTTTCAGAGTCAGTCGTCAAAAAATGGCCGCTCCCAAAATACAGAAATCGGGGTTTTTATTTTTTGTGGTGCAAAAAGGGAAGAGGGAATTGGGTCCAGCCAGTGCTACTGCTCCCATATCTTCAGCCTCATCACATGAGGAGTGTAATTGATGACATGGAGCAGGCAAAGCGCTGCCCCAGGGGAAAAGATTCTTCTCCCATGGCAAACAGATTTCAGCAAAATTTTTCACCTGCTTTCAAAGAAGTAGAAGAGTTCAACCATTCATCAAAACTGGCTGAGGCAATTCCTTTATACCCTGAGATGTTGTCCCTGTGGTCACCGATTTGCCCCCAACCCAAGTTAGTGTAGAGAGGCCGTTCTCTAGCCTGGAAATAATGAGATCAGATGTGAGGTCATGTATGCAGGATCTGATGGAGGCAATACTATTTCTCAGAACAAATTCACAGACTCCACAAATGTTCCTGCAGCGTTGTGCATATTTCCATTTTTTTTGTGTTCTAAAGTCATATCCAATAAATATATTTTACACTGATAAGCAAAATGGTAACAATGTTTTGAACTTGTGACTTTGAGGCTCCATATCTCATCATCCACTACAGCTTTGTACATGAGGCTACTGTAATTTTATATACAGTCACCTTATCTATCTTATACATAAATTTAACTTGCAAGTATTTAACATCTACCTAGTTCTGCAGATTCTTTCCTGTAACTGCATTGTTACTGTTTTGCTCCTAAAAATCAAAATGTTAATTTGTATTATTTTCTTAGTATTTGGGAAATTCACCTTTGGTTTTCAATACTGCCTGAATCCTTCTGGGCTGTGTATCAGATTCAAGCAGGTCTTGACCAAAATCTGATCCCAGGTCTCTTCTACACATTCCCAATGTTGGTGCAGACTGGACTTGGATACAAATACAGCTTTTTTCTTCAACTCTACCCACAAGTGTCCAAAAGATCAAAACATTGTTACCCTTTTGCTTGTCAGTGTCTGTTCTATCTAAATAGCTTGTTTATTGCATCATAAGGTGATAAACAGCCAGATGTTACCATTTTACTACAGTAAAGTTATCACTTAAACATGCGCCATGTATGAGGGAGTCAGGAGTCGGAGGTTTGGGAAATTGAAGAGTCGGGGCTTCGGCCTGCCGACTCCACAGCCCTGATGTCAACTGAAATGGTTGTACAATGCAAACCAATAGTTATAATTTGAAAGTTAGTTCCATATATATATAGATTATATATATTAATTAGATATATATAATTATATATATATATTATTATTTTTTTTTTTTTTCTTTGCCTAGAGGGCATGGTAAGGCTATGTTCACATGGCATCTTTCAGGAACTATTTCAGGGCATAATTGTGCTGCAGTGCGCCCTGAAATACGTACTGTAATTACGGTTATCGTAGCTCTCATAGAAAGCTATGATTACCTGCCGTCTTCCCCACCCCATATTTACCGCCGTCAGAAAGAAGTGACATGTCATGGATAATGAAAGTGAATGGGGCTGGCCGGGGCCGGTCCCCCTCTACGCTTTAGAAGGACGCACTGATCAGCACATTCTTCTAAACACATGGCGTCTTGCGGCGTGTACCGTGTGAACATACCCTAATAGGTCATTTGCTGACAATGAAACATTAATTAAGTCAGCAATATCTCACAGGCTGGCTTCACACACAGAGCAGTTTTTAGTTTCCCAGCACTGCACACTACTCTGCATTCTAACCCAGTCTAAAGCGGTGTTCTAACAGCAGGTTTGGACACAGATTCTGGGCACTGGCAAGGGTGGTATTTGCAACCAGGAAACGACAATGCCATTGTGTGAACAGAGCCTAAGAGACTTTGATGTTTTAAATAATGACCTATTAATTAATATGTTTCAAGCTAAAAGAAAATCCTAACTTTAAAAACGTAGGGGGTAAATGATAGATCATATCTTTGTATTTATAACCATTTTAGTTGCCTTATAGATGTTTATTACAGAGCCCTTTTGCGTTTGTTCACACATGGAAATTTCTGCAACTGAAAAATCATTGATCTGAGCAGGGTTGTTTCTGCATAAAGTGCACGATTTTCTGCAAGTTCCATTCAGACCAATAGGATAGTTGCAGAGCTTTACAGTGTAAGAGGCTTCGTATATTTTTACAGGCAAAATATATCTTTTTTTAACACGTTTCACCTGTTAAAACTACGCTGCCAATAATCTCTGGTGAATGCACCAATTTATAGTAAAATGCTTGCAATTTTACTGTGTGGTAATTGGCGGAGTGATACACTACTAATGCATGAAACCTAGCTTTGCCATTCAGAATTCATTCATTAAGGGGGTTATCTCGCTATGAAGATCATAGTTCAAAATGAGGGGACCAAAAATACAAGCATGTACGCCATAGGTTACCATAAGCAAAGTTCTATGGTTTAAGAGAATGGGCTGTTTGCTTAGTGCTTGGGAACAAAGTTAGAGCTCCGGTCGGATTATAGCCAGGTCCCACCCCTGGTCATGAACGGGAACGCGTGTCTGAGGGAGATGCAGGAAAGAGGTCATGCACGGTAGGGGGATGTGTGCATGGATGAGAGAGAGCGTTCAGTGACAGCAAGCTGTGGTAGGTGCGAAATATGCCTGCAGGATGAGAGAGTTCAGTGACCGCAAGCAGTGGCAGATGCGATGTATTCGTGCGGGGTGAGAGCTCAGTGACAGCAAGCAGTGGTAGGTGCAACATATGTGTGCGGGGTGAGAGTTCACTGACAGCACGCAGTGGTAGGTGTGACGTATGCACGCGGGGTGAGAGTTTTCACTCACAGCAAGCAGTGGTAGGTGCGACGTATGCATGTGGGGTGAGATTTTTCACTGACAGCAATCAGTGGTCCTGAAGCAGAGAGAGAGAGATCATGTGCAGTCCCATGTTCACAGAAACAGATAAAGCGTATAGTTTTGTTTTGCAGATCTGTAGAGGTGAAACAATCTGCAGGATATATAACTGTGTAAGAGACGGAGAGAAGAAAATTACCCATCTTTCCCAGAGCCCTGAATGTTAAGTGCCCATTTTAATTACAAAGTATGTAGAGAGAGCGAGAAATGTAGATCTACACTATGGAGTTCCACTTAGCTTTTCACTTCCAATGATTTCACTGACAGCTGAGAACCTTTCCCTTCCCACAGCTCACACAGAATGCACGTGCACAGTGTAGGGTGTGTCTGCAGAGTGAGAAGATACGCCCTGCTTGCAGGAGAAACACTCACCTCCATTTCACAAGCTCTGCTTAGCAACCACCATAAACGGCAGCCAAATGGTGAGACGAGAATCCCACTTTAAGGGTGGGTTCACACATACTGCGTTTTGGACTTAAGGACGAAGAACTTATTTTAAAGTGTGACATGTGTCACTTTATCTGGGAATAACTTTTTAATAGTTTTACCTATTCATGTGATTTGAGATTGTTTTCTCATGACACGTACTTTAAGTTAGCAATTCATTTTAGTCGAAACAGTCCTTGTTTATTTGTGAAAAATATTGTGAAAAAACTGCCATTTTCAAAGTATCAAAAATTTTTTGGGAAAACAGTATGTATACCTTTAAAATTTTATTTTAAAGCCCATTTTAGGGCGCATTAAACATTAAGGGTTCTTACATTTATAGCGTAAAGATTTCAAGAAAATTTGCAACAGAAATTTAGAGGTTCACTTCTGATGTGACTTTGAGGGGCTTTTATGTTAGATACCCCCATAAATATGGCATCTAAGAAACTGCACCCCTCAAAGTATTCAAAACAACACTTACAAAGTTTGTTAACCCTTTAGGTCAGGGGTCCCAACTCAAGGCCCACCAACAGGTTATGTTTTCTGGCCTTCCTTCGCATTACACAGGTGATGTATTATGCTGCACAGGTGATTCAATTAGGCTATGTTCACACGGGTGAAATTGGGTCGTATTTCAGCCAACATTTCGTGCCGTACTGCGCTCAATACAGGCGAGATACGTCCCAATAATTACGGTAATCCACAGTTCTCATAGATAACCATGGATTACGTCTCCTCTCCCCGCTCGCACAATATCCGCGCGGGGGAAAAAGTGAAAGTCAAAATTTCTGCGGCGAATACGCCCGTAGTAATGAATGTCCAGGGGGCCCGGTGACTGCCGGAACCCCCGCCCCCGGGGGGGCGCGACTCCCTCAGTACCGGGTAAATTGCGGGAGTAATCCCTATGGGGCCCCAGTGCGTATTTGGCTAACCCCAATCCCCAAATAGGGGACCTACTGAAATTTTGGGGTTCCTTTTTATTGGATATATTTTAGAACCATTGGGTTTTTGGGGCACCCTAAGGCTATGTTTTACATGTTTTTTTTGCGGGGCAATTCGCTGCAATTACGGTGGGGGCAGGGGGGGAGGGGGGGCCGGCCCCCCGGCCCTGACAATCATTTTGGGGGCGTATACGCCCCCCTAGAAAAAGACATGTCATTTTTCCCCCCCCCCGGGGATTCGCCGGCAGGGAGAGGAAGTAATCCATGTTCCATAAGAAGGGATTACCTAAGATGGGATGTTTTCGACGTAATTTGGGACCGGGGGGCGTAATTCGGAATGAAATGTCCCCTTTTAAGCCGTGTGAAATGGCCTAAAAACTTTAAACCCTAAAAAAAACCCATTTGGGAAAAATACACTCATTTAAGGGTCAGGGTGTATGGTTTAACCTACAGGGATTGACATATTTTTTTCGCATTGGTGTAAAAAAAAAATGTTTTTTTTTCAAAAAAATGCTTTTAATGAAAATGTTTCATTTTTACAGGAATCCGAAAAAGCCCCCCCCAAAAAGGTGGAATTTCTTCCAAATTGACTATTCCCTATAGTGGGTGTAAACTGCTGATTGGGCGATTGACGGTGTACAAGGGGGGGGGTGGGGGGGGGCCTATTTTTGGGTGTTGGGCGAGATTTTGGTTGGGTGTATGTCAAGTTACAAAAGCCCCCAAAGCCAGAACAGGTGAAACCCTTGAGTCATCCTCTTGGTTTAACACCCTAAAAAGATCTCTGTAGGGTCCTTTTTGATTTTGGGCCAAAATTTTAAGGTTTTTTTTTTTTGTGTTGGCCATGAAAAAAAAAAAAAACACCTGTCAGGGCTTGGAGTCGTGCCCATTTTTCGGTTTGGGGTCCTTAAACTGGACCAAACCCAAAAAATATAATTATTTTGGTACAGTTAGTTTTATCCAGTTTCCAAAAGCAAGAGGAATTGGGGCCGGCCATGCACTGTCCCAAAACTTTCCCTCCATGAGGAAGGGAATTGATGACATGGGGCAGGCAAACGCTACCGCAGGGGGAAAAATTCTGCCCCATACAAAAAAGATTCCAGCAAAAATTTTTCCCCTTCATATTTACAATTTTTTATTTTTTTTTTGTTCTAAAGTTGTAAACCCCATAAATTATTTTATATCACAAGAAAAGGGTAACAATGTTTTTAATTGTACTTTTTATGTTCCAAAACTCACCATCTATTTAAGTCCCATCATTTTATAGACAATCATCTTTACCTCATACATAACTTTTCCTTCAACTATTTTGCATTACTTGTTCTGCAGATTTTATCAGTAACTGCATTGTTACTTTTTTGCTCCCCGGGGGATGGGACAAACTTCCTCGCTTTAATTCGTATAAAGAAGCGTCAGCAAAGAGTTTACAAAAAAGTACAAAAATGGAAGATTGAAAACGGGTGATTTGAAGCGATGAGTTGAAAGTCAATAGATCCGGCTCTGATGGGGGCAAATAGGTTTGGAAGAATCAACGGAAAAGGGGAAACGGATCAAGAAGCTGGAAGAACCGTCAGGTTCAGTGGAGGAAGCCTGAGAATATGGGAATGTTTCGCAACCAAAGGCATTGGATACTTGACCAGAATCGATGGTGACCCCAATGCTGAACTATATGTGAGTATCCTACAAGATGAGTTACTTCATATACTCAAGGATTATGGGTATGAACAGAACAATATAGTGTTCCAGCAGGACAACGACCTGAAGCAGACGTCAAGGTTGGAGAAGGAATGGTTCAATGACATTGAAGTAAGTTGCTGAAATTGGCCTCCACAGTCCCCAACCTCAACCCCGAACACTTGTGGTAGAGTTGAAGAAAAAGCTGTATTTGTCCCCAAATCCAGTTTGCACCAACATTGGAATTGAGAAGAGCCCCGGGGATCAGATTTTGGTCAAGACCTGCTTGAATCTGATCCAGAGCCCAGAAGGATTCAGGTAGTGCTGAAAGCCAAGTTCTGATTTTTAGGAGCAAAACAGTAACAATGTAGTTACATGACAAGAATCTGCAGAACTAACAGATGCTGAATACTAAATAATGAAATGTATTAGATAGTGAAATGATTGCTATAAAATGATGGGAGCCTTGTGTACAAAGCTGTAGTGGATGGTGAGATATGGAGCCTAAAAGTCAAAAGTTACCCTTTTGCTTGTCAGTGTATGTTCTATCTAAATAGCTTGATTATTGTATCATAAGGTGATAAACAGGCTGATGTTACCATTTTACTACAGTAAAGTTATCACTTAAACATGCGCCATGCATGAGGGAGTCGGAGTCTGTGTCAGAAAAATTGAGAAGTTGGCGTCGGAGATTAGGCTTACCGACTCCACAGCCCTGCCTGCAGTTCCGTCATTGTTTTTTGGGGTTCATTTTTACAGCATTCGCCGTGCAGCATAAGTGACAAGATAACTTTACTATGTGGTCAGTACAGTTACAATAGAAATGGGTTTGTAAAAAATTGTGTTTTTATGTCCCTGTAGTTTGATAACCTTAACTTTTTATTTTTTTGTATTTGGAGCTGATTAAGGGCTTGTTTTTTGCAGAATGAGCTGACGTTTTCATTGGTACCATTGTGGGGTTCATACGATGCTTGAATTGCTTTTAGCAAAATACAACAATCTTGGTAGTGTTTGTTTTATTTTTTACAGTTTATTCTGCTGTATAAATGACATGCTAGCTTTACTCAGCAGGTCAATACGATTAAAACAATACCAAAGTTGTACTTTTTTATGTTTTACTAATTTTACGCAATAAAAACACTTTTATTTTGAAAAGAAACCACGTTTTTGCATCACCATAGTCTGAGAGACATAACTTGAATTTTTCTGTGTACGTTGCTGTGTAGGTGCTTTTTTTCCGGGTTGAGTTGACGTTTGTATTGGTATCATTTTGGGGAGGGGACGTGGCTTTTTGTTTGCCTTTGAATCCGTTTTTGGGAGGCTGGATGAAGAAAATACAGCAATCCTGATGGCATTTTTTATTTTTTTAAAGCGCTCACCATGCAGTGTACGTGACATGTTAGTTTTACTCTGCTGGAAGATTCGATTGTGGCGATACCCAATTTAAAATTTTCCCTTTTTTGTTGCATTTAAAAAAAGAAAAAAAAAACGTTTTTGTTATGTAAAACAATGTTGATGTATAGCTGATTTGTTTATTGCCAAAACTTTTTTATTTTCCATATAGAGAGTTCTGAAAGTTCTTTTTATTTGCTGGACCACTTTGACATTTATATGTCTTTTTGATCTCTCTTTATTCTATTTTGTGTGCAGCAGGATAAACAAAAAATGCAATTCTGCCATTTTTTAAAAAAATTTTTTTCTAGGGTATCCTTTAGGAAAAATAGGGGACAGTTTTAAGGTTGTCGTTACGCACGGGGTGTTTTTCAAGCCCCATTTTTTTTTTTTGGGGATTTTTTTTGGGGGTGATTGCATTGTCCCACTATGGTAAAAAAACTCCGGATCTTTAATCACGGGTAAAACTTTGGTTTCATACATTGTCAAGTGCATAAAATGATAGCAGTAAAATCACCTGTCGACCCGCCTCCAGAAAAGCCTTATAGGACCATGTCACAGACAACCCGGAGGTCATTGTAAGACCCCCAGTTGCTATGACAACCACTAGAACGACGAGTTCGCTGGGCTTCCGATGGAGGGCAGAAGGAGCTCTCTTCCTCTGTCATACTCCTTAGCTGCCATGATCGCTATTGATCACAGCAGCTAAGGGGTTAAAACGCCGGGAATGGAGTTATCTCCGCTCCTGACGGCAACTGCAGGATCTGGCTGTCAGTCACCGCCGGGCTCCCGCAGTGATCTTGTGGTTACAGCTGTTGTGCCCGCATGATCGCCATGACGTACCTGTACATCATGGTGCATTAACAGGCACTGTACCATGATGTACAGGAACATCAAGGTGGTTAAGGGTTTTTAAAAGGGTGCACCCCCAGATGTCACTGAGATCATGGGAAATATAGCTTTCTTTTTTAGTTTTATTGTCTGTGGGGGATGTTTGCTTGTGCTGCAATTTGTAGCATTTTTGTTCTGTAGATGTTGGTGTCTATAAAAAAAAAACCTGCTTTAGAGTGTGTTGACAGGGATTCAGGACTATGTAATATCATGGTGTTGACAGGAGTCCTCAGAGGATCTAAGCTGTTCTAATGGCATGGGTGTGCAGGGGGTGGGACAGTGGTATAAATAAAAACTACAACTAATTCTGCAAAAACTGTTCTCATGCAGCAATGTCATTAACATATTTTTTGGACTTTAAGACGCATCTAAAAAAAAAAACCAAAACATTTTAAACAAAGTGTGGGCTGAAGTGTAATTTTCTATTGGTACCATTTTGAGAAAGGTGTAGCTTTTGGATCACTTTTTATTCCAATTTTTTTTGGGGTATGAAATACCAAAAAAACCCCCCCCAATTTTGGGATTTGGGAAATTTTTCTTCTATGGGTTCATGTAGGATAAATGATGATAATTTTAAAAGGTTGGACTTTTAAAAGAAAGCGGAATACCAATTCATGAAACCTTTTTATTTGTAAAAAAGGCAAAAAGGGGATTTTTAAAATTAAAATTAAAAAATTTAAGGCTATGTTACACTGCACAGAAAAAGTCCGTTTTTCAGCGTTTTTTTCGTTTTCTAAAAAAGCTGGAAAAAAACTTTTAATCATCTCCCATAGACTTCAAAAGTAAAACCCCCTGCGTCTACACGGGCTTTTTTTTCTGCTCGTTTTTTTTTACGATTTTGCAAAACATGCTCTAAAAAAAGCCGAGCAGAAAAATTTTCTACGGTCTATTAAAAGCGCTGGATGTCTTTTGGTGCTTTTTTGGCGCTTTTTTTGTGAGAAACCCCCCCAGGAGACCCCAAACCCCCCTAAGTGGGGGGTTAATAAAGGTTATACCGATCAAATTTGCATAATGTCTGATGTGTCCCTTTTTGACCCTTTTTTAATAAAAAGATCATCTTTGGCCTAAAAATTTTTGCCAAATTCATATATTTTTCGCAAAAAAATTTTTTATGGATTTTGGGGTAGAATCCTTTTTTTTTCGGATTTTGGGGGCTAAAATCCCTTTTCGAACATATTTGGCGCTAATAAAATTCTCTTTTTTACCCAAAAAAAATAATTTTTTTCGGGTTTTTGGGGTCAAAATCCGTTTTTTGATGGTTTTGGGGCTAAAATCCGTTTAAATTTTCAATTTTTTTCCCCAATAAAGCAATTAGCTTTTTTCGCATAAAAATAAGTTTTTTTTGGGTTTCGGCGCCAGTTCTTTTTTTTTTTAAATTTTGGCGAATAAATGAAACTTGCTTCTACACAAAAATAGTTTTTTTTTAATGAATTTGGCACAGTAAAGGAGATTTGGATTTTGCCGCTAAAATCCTAAATCCTTTTTTTTAAGATTTTGACGAATAAGTTTTCTTGCTTTATGGAAGATAATGGGGTTTTTTTGGATTTTGGTGCAAGAATTTTGCAAAATTTTAATTAAAGAAAAGCAGCAGCAGCAGCACACAAAGGACAATTGCTCAAAAGGCTCGGATCAAAGGAATACTACTTAAATTTTAATTCCCACCTGTAGGGGTACTTAATCCAATGACTTAATTTGGAATACAAAAAAAAGAGACAAAGACCCCAAAAAACCCCCTTTAAAAAACGCTCCAAAAAACATCCAAAAAACAAAAAAAACGCCCCAAAAAAAAACGCCGTTTTTTTCAGCTGTTTTTAAAGGGCAGGGACGAAAACTCAGTTCTAAACGTTTTTAGTAATTCGTTTTCCAGCCAAAAACCACCTGCGGGTGAAATGAGACAGGGGCACGATACTTTCCCTGTAACTGCCGTACAAGATTTTCTTTCATTACATGTTACGTAGCCTCTGGGCCCCAATCCCTGGCAACCGAGCGTCCCCTGCAATTACTACACAGGGGTGGTGGGGGACGATGGGGAAAGTTCCTTGTTAAAATAAAGCCCCAATTCCGCACGTGTAAATATTGCGGGTTACAAAAAGGTACTTATTCGGAAGTTTTTGGGAAGTACTTTCCCTTTCTTCTTTCCAAATTTGTCAAAATCACTTAACAGTGTATCGTTTGACTTATGTAATTATGTAACCCCCTCGAATGTACAGCCCCTTTGAATCTATGGCGCTTAAAATAAATAATAATAATAAAAAAATACTAGACGGCACCGGAACAATAAAGCGGGCAACACAATATTCCGGGGAATTCGGGCTTTATCACGGTATATTTTTGGGACATTACATTTATGAAGCAAGGTACATGTAACCCCCCTTTGGGTTCGCCATCCCCGCTTGAAGGGCCCGGGGTTCTGTCGACACAGGACACACTCTGTCCACTCTATAGTGTTCCTTGACTTTTCTGGCAGTCCCCCAAACTGCCCACCTGTCATTCTGGGTTGTCTGACTCTCTTTAGGGTCCAATCCACCTGGGTCTCTACTTTCTCTGTCTCAGGCCCCTGCTAAATCTCAGGTATAGCACTTTTCCTAAAGCACAAACCTGACCACTTATCCTGAAAATTTATCTAGACGCACAGGTAGCCTTTTTTTTTGCAAGCGCTCAAATCTTTTGGGTGAAGCCATCATTGTTTGCACAGTCAGTATCAGACCTCTACGTTCCAGTATATGCAGTCCACCAGTGCCCCTAAGTTTTCCCCTCTCCCCCCCCATCTGCTCATGCCTTTTAAGGGAAAAAGTGATACAATCCACAGTTTCCTCCAGTGCCTATGCTTTCCCTGTCTTCACTAGTTCCCTTGTTAGAGGGGCATCCAAAACCTACCGGGCGACAGAACCCTGCAGATACCCCCTAATCCTTATGTGACCTAAACCCCTGTAGAGTCGATTGCTGTTGTAGGCTGAAAGCCATGTTCCGGCCTAATCATTTGCCCTTAGTACGTTCACATTGGAATGTTCACACAGCGGTTTTTGACACTTCCTTGGGAGGGCGGATTCCGTGCAGAATCCTCCCAAAAAAAAAAAAGGGTAAAAGATTACTGTAAAACACCTTGCATTGATTACTATGATTTCACGCTATTATTTTCGGCGCTGACAAAGAATTGATGTGTCAATTCTTAGATTCGTTTTCCACTCGATTTTGGTATTTCCTTGTCTGATTTCTATGAAATGTGAAATTTCCAACAAGGAAACAATGCTGATTTGTTGCTGAAAAATGCCGGGTGAACTTGCCCTTATTCTTGTAGCAGTCTACTGGATAGTGGACTTTTACAGCAAAGGACATAAGGACCCAGGCAAGTATTTTGTTCATAACCTGGGTTGTACAGTGTACACTGTTTGTACCCTGAAAAATAAAATTGTTAAAAATAGTTCTGTGCATAGTACAATATTTGTGATGCATATTATGCCTTGAAGAGTTGCACTGGAACCATCTTTCTTGATGTGAGTAACATTCTGTACATGTTTGCTGAAAATATATTAAGGAATGTCATGGTTCTTCTGGTTGTGATTGTGAGCCTATAAGTCCTCCCTCCCATTCCCAGTGAAAAACTCTTCTTCTACATGCAAATTTTTGAACCAGACCAAGGAGTGGATGCAAAAGAGAAGAAAGGTATAAAACCGTCCTTTGTTCTTAGTTCTTTTTGTATTCATCCTGAGTCCAGCTGAAAACTGGTCACAAAAACTAGGGTTGTGGAGTCCGTAACCAAAGCTCCAACTCCTCAGTTTCCCAAGCTCCAACTCCCATTCCCTCATACACGCGATTTTAATTTATGACTTTCTGTAGTAAAATGATAAAAGCTTTTTTAACCACCTTTTGATGCAATAATCGAGTTATTTAGGAGAACATACACTGACAAGCAAAATGGTAACAATGTCTCGACATGCTTGAATCAAAGCCCAAGTCTTTTCTACACGTTGCATAGGGGTCGATTCACTTGAATATGAATGCAACTTTTGTTTCACATGCACAAGTGTTCGATTGAGTCGAGGTCTGGGGATTCGAACACAATACAGCAACTCTACTTCATTGTCATTGAATCATTCCTTTTTCAACCTTGACGTCTGCTTCAGGTTGTTGTCCTGCTGGAACACTATTTTGTCCTTCTCATACCCATAGTACTCAAGTGTACAAACTAACTCCTCTTGTAGGATGCTCACATGTAGCTCAGCATTGAGATCACCTTCAATCATGGTCAAGTATCCAGCATCTTTGGCTGTGATACAACCCCATATCAGGCTTCTTCCACCAAACGTGACAATTACTACTTGATCTGTTAGCTTCCTTTTCACTTGATTCTTCCAAACCCATTTGCACCCATCACAACCCGGTCTACTGACTTTCATCTTATTGTTCCAAATCACCCATTTCCATTCTTATACTTTCCACATTTCGTATTTTTTTGCAAACTCGAGCCAACACTTTTTATGATGTCAAAGGCTTATTTATTCACCTTTTTTCAGGCCATCATTTCAGACCTGTGTACTGAGTGTTGCATGGACGTCTGTGATCTCACTCTTATGAAGCATACGAGTCACCTCCACTGCCGTGGTGGTCGCACCAGAACTGATAGACCTTGTAATGAGCCAACTTGCTGACTCTGATATTTTTCCTGGACGTTCACCTCTTGGACTTTGAATGGATGGACTTCATTTCATATTCTTCCAGCTGTCAGGGCCTCACATGATGCAGTTTGGCATTTGTCTCGGCCCACAGATGCTATCGATGAGCTGGATGATGCTTTCTCTTTTGTTGGAAAATCTTCTTCATGGCTGCTTCTCGAATCCGTGACCTTTGGCTTGGAAATCAACCTAACACACTGAGCTATTGGGGAATGTGAGAAAGGGTTGTAATTTGTAGAAAAATATTATTCCAGCAACAGGAGCAAAACAGTAACAATGCAGTTACAGGTCAAGAATCTACATAACTTAGCATATGCTAAATAGTTGCGGGTCAAGGTTATGTATGCAACAGGGCTGTGGAGTCGGAGGCGGGGAGTCGGAGTCGGTGGCTATTTTGCTGGAGTCGGAGTCGTCAAAAAATGGACCGACTCCGACTCCCAAAATATAATAATATGGTCCATTAGTTCGATGAAAGTGCAAAAAGCAAGGGGAATTGGGTCCGGCCAGTGCTACTGCTCCCATATCTCCAGCCTTATCACATGAGGAGTGTAATTGATGACATGGAGCAGGCAAAGCGCTGCCCCAGGGGGAAAGATTCTGTTCCCATGGCAAACACATTTCAGCAAAATTTTTCACCTGCTTTCAAAGATGTAGAAGAGTTTAACCATTCATCAAAACTGACTGTGGCTAAGGCTATTCCTTTATACCCTGACATTGTTAGAGATGTTGCCCCTGTGGTCACCGCGTTGCCCCAAATTAGTGTAGAGAGGCCGTTCTCTAGGCTGGAAATAATGAATCAGATGTGCGGTCATTTGCAGGACTGATGGAGTCCCATACTATTTCTCAGAACAAATTTTAGAAACTCCACAAATGTTCCTGCAGTGTTTTTTCATAATTAAAAATTTTTTGTGTCCTAAAGTATATCCAATAAATATATTTTAACACTAACAACAAAAGGGTAACAATGTTTTGGAATTGTGACTTTCAGGCTCCATATCTCACCCTCCACTACAGCTTTGTACATGAGCAACTGTAATTTTATATACAGTTATCTTAATATCTTATTCAAAAACTTGACTTGCAAATATTTAGCATCTGCTTAGTTACAGTTTTGCTCCTAAAAATCAAAATGTTAATTTTATTATTTTGTTAGTATTTGGGGAAAATTTCCACCTTTGGTTTTCAGCACTGCCTGAATCCTTCTGGCTCTGGATCAGATTCAAGCACATCTTGACCAAAATCTGATCCCAGGTCTCTTCTACACTTTCCCCAATGTTGGTGCAGACTGGACTTGGATACAAATTTTACAAGCTTTTTCTTCAACTCTACCCACAAGTGTTCAAAAGATCAAAACATTATTACCCTTTTGCTTATCAGTGTCTTTTCTAACTAAATAGCTTGATTATTGTATCATAAGGTGATAAACAGCCTGATGTTACCATTTTACTACAGTAAATTTATTACTTAATCATGTGCCGTGTATGAGGGAGTCAGGTGTCGGAGGTTTGGGAAATTGAGGAGTCGGAGTCGGGGCTTCGGCTTGCCGACTCCACAGCCCTGGTATGTAATAGCCAAGATGATCTATAAAATGATGGTAGTCTTGTGTTAAAAACTGTAGTGGATGGTGAGATATGGAGCCTAAAAGTCACATTTTCGAAACACTGTTACCCTTTTGCTTGTCAGTGTAAAATATATTTATTGGATGTGACTTTAGAACACAAAAAAACTTAAATTGTAAATATGCAAAATGCTGCAGTAAGTGGGAAAAAACGGTTTAAAAAAAAAACAAAACACGTCCTGAATAACATTTGTGGAGCCTATGAAAATCTGTTCGGAGAAATAGTATCACCTCCATCAGAGCCTCCTTCATATATGACCTCAAATCTGATCTCATTATTTCCAGGCTAGAGAACAGCCTCTCTACACTAACTTGGGCTGGTGGCAAAGGGATAACCACAGCGGCAACTTCTCTAATAATGTCAGGGTATAAAGGAATTGCCTCAGGCACAGTCAGTTTTGATGTATGGTTGAACTCTTCTACTTTAAACCCGTTACTGACCTATGACGTATGAGTACGTCATAGCGCCGGTAAGCGGCTTTGAAATGATCCCGCTTCACAGCCGCCGGGTGTTAGCGGCTAATTGCAGCTAACACCCGCCGGTTTCAGCGGAGGCGGGCGACATCGCCCGTCGGCGCTGTTTAACCCATCAGGCGCCACAGCAAAGATAGCCGCGGCGTCTGAATGATTGAAAAGCGGTGCCGCTGAGTCCTGACAGGCTAACATTGCAGCGCAGAGCCTTGTGAAGGCTCTGATCGCTGCCACGTTCCCCTGTTTCCCCCACTTCCGTCCGCAGACAGGAAGCGGGAAACCGCCATCTTTGTACAGCCTAATGCATTGCCTATGCAATGCATTAGGCTGTATTAATGATCGCGCCCCCTAGTGGTCAAGCACCATAGGGGGACTAAATGTTAAATTAAAAACATAAATAAAGTTTTAAAGTGCAAAAAAAAAGTATTAAAAGTTCAAATCATCCCATTTCCCCATTTTACAAATAAAAACAATAAAATATATTTTTTTTAAAATTACACATATTTGGTATCGCCGCGTCCGAAAAAATCCGATCTATAAAAATATAATATAATTTATCCCGTACGCTAAACACCGTAGAAGAAAAAAAATTCCAAACGCCAAAATTGTGTTTTTTGGGTCATTTTACGTCACATAAAAATTGGAATAAAAGTAATCAAAAAAGTCGCATCCGGGGGGGCGTGGCTTGCCATGTAAGCGAGCAGACGCAGCCTGTGTGAGCTCCTCTCGGGACCGCTTTCTACAGAAGATTTGGGCGCTAAGAATGGGTCGAAACCGGGGCAAGAAAGCAGACACCACCTCTGGGAACACCTGCTCTGAGAAGCCAGGACTCTCTATATCTAATTTTTTCGCCCCGCTGCAAGGGCTGGAGGACAACGGCGCTATTTCCCGCGCGCGGCGAGTGCCGGCGCCATCTTGCCCTCCATCATCAGCCCGCACCTCCCCCCCGGCTGATCAAGACCGGAGTTTCCACGCGGCAGAAGAGTTCAGCGCCGACCCCACAACTACCTCTCTCCCGGGGTCTGCAGCCTAGTCCACACCGTCGAGAGGAGGCACACGGAGACGACCGATCTCCCGCAGCACCTGCGCCTCTGAAGCAGCGCCGGACCCGACACAGACGAGGATCTCGGGGAGTGCGGGCAGCTCAGCCCAGGGCCTGAAGCAACGGTCAGTCAGTGCACGGAGATAAGCGGCAATGCCCTGCCCCCAAACGGAGCAAGGGGCCCCCGGCCAGACATC